>JASDQU010411067.1:0-10478 GCA_032191745.1 Picea mariana | reverse complement strand
TATGTAGAAATAAACATGATCAAGATTTTAAAGTTGATATGGAGAACTCCAATGACTAAGATTTCTTCACTATATACTTATGAACGACATAGCACATGACAAGGAAATAAAAATTGCTCCAGATTTATTGCCATCTTTACGTGAATAGAATTATCTAGTTCGGAGATAAAATATGCCATAAAGTATATGAATTTGGAGAGTTGCAAGTCCCTATTGCTAATGGAGGAAGGAATATTGTACAAGGAGTGTTGCACGTGCCAAATTTGGTAAGAGATTTGAAATCTATTGCAAAAATAATAGATTTTGGCTAGAATGTTAAATTCCACTTAAAAAATTGGCATTCTAAATAACCAAGCAAGGAATGTTCGTTTACATGCTCCTAAGAAGGGAATTTATATGTTTTAAAGTTAAATTTATAAGTTTCATAATCTATTATAGAAAATAGTTTGTGGACTAGTGTCATTAGAGGTTTCTTCATGTGAATGCCAAAACTCTATTAGAAATGAAAAATAAAAGCATGGTAAATTGGATGATGAACCAAAAAAAATGATTATAATTTGGACTCATGAATATTGTGCAATTGACAAGAAAATTAGAAGGCACAATGTCTACACTAGAATGTGGGGTGCTAGATTTAGTGCACATTTATATTTGTCGTCCTAAATATGTAGAATATGTATGTGGGATGATTTTTTTTAGAGCTTTCCTTGATGATTTTAGCAGAAAAACTTGTATTTATTAGTCTAAAATGGTTGTTGCATTTAATGTTTTTCCACAATTTCAAGCAATGGCTGAAAAGTAGTTGGAGCCCTCAAATTATTTTGCAAGAAAGCTAGCATAATGAGGATCTCATGAGTCATAACCATGAGGGAAATCTAGTGCATGCTAGATTACCATCTTGAACAAGAAGGAGCACATCTTAAACAAGAAGGAGCACATCTTAAACATCATCCCATTGTGGGGGAAAGCTAGTGCGTGCTAGCTTTCCCTCTTGCAAAAGTAGGAGCACATTTCAAAAAACATCATCCCACCTTGGGGGAAAGCTAGTTCATGCTATCTTTCCCTCTTGCACAAGCAGGGCCACATCTTGAACAACATCATCCTTCCTAGGGGGAAAGCTAGCACACCCTAGCTTTCCCTCTTGCACAAGTAGGAGCGCATCATGAACAATATCATCCCACCATGGAGGAAAGTTAGTGAATTCTAGTTTTCCCTCTTGCGCAAGTAGGAGCACATATCGAACAACATCATCCCACCATTAGGTGTGTTATCTATCCCTCTTGCATAAGAAAGAGTCCATCTCGAACAACATCATCCCACCAGTGGGGAAAGCTAGCTCGTGCTAGATTTCTCTCTTACACAAGCATGATCTCTTCTCAGACAACATCATCCCACCCTGGGAGAAGCTAGTGCATGCTATATTTCCCTCTTGCACAAGCACAAGCTCATATTAGACATCATCCCACTCTAGGGGAATTATAGCTTGTGCTAGCTTTCCCTAATGGGAAAACACAAGCTCATCTTAGACAACATCATCCCACCATTGGGGAAAGCTAGCTCATGCTAGCTTTCCCTCTTGCACAATCACAAGTACATCTCAAACAACATGATTCCACCGTAGGAAAAAGATAACACAAGCTAGATTTCCTTCTTTCATAAGCACAAGTGAAAATACATCTTGAACAACATCACTCCAACCTAGGGGAAAAATAGCGTGTGCTAGTTTTCCCTCTTGCACAAGCACTAGCGCATCTCGAAAATCATCCCACCATGTGGGTAAGCTAGAATGTGCTAGCTTTCTCTTTTTCATAGACACATCTCAAACAACATCATAGCACTGTTAAGGAAAGCTAGCGCATGTTAGCTTTCCCTCTTGCATAAGCACAAGTGCATCACGAACAACATCATTACACCATGGTGGAAAGCTAGTGCATTCTAGTTTTCTCTCTTGTACAAGCACAAGACCATCTCGAACAACATCATTCTAGTGTTGTGCATCTCGAACATCATCCTACCATGGGGGAAAGCCAGCGTGTGCTAGCTTTCCCTCTTACACAAGCATATACACATCTCGAACAATATCGTTCCACTGTGTGGGAAAGCTAGCATGTGCTAGCTTTCTCTCTTTCACAAGCACAAGCACATCTCGAACAACATCATTCCTCCATGGGGTAAAACCCATGCATGCTAACTTTCAGTCTTGCAGAAGCATAAGAACATCTTGAATAACATCATTCCATTGTGGGGAAAAGCTAGTGTGTGCTAGCTTTCCCTCTTTCACAAACACAAGCACATCTCAAACAACATCATTCCAGCATGGAGGAAAGCTTGAACATGCTAAACTTCCCTCTTGCACAAGCACAAGCATATCTCAAACAACATCATTCCACCGTTAAGGAAAGCTAGCGCGTGTTAGATTTCCCTCTTGCATAAGCACAAGTTCATCTCGAACAACATCATTCCACCATGGTGTAAAGCTAGCGCCTACTAGCTTTCTCTCTTGCACAAGCACAAGACCATCTCAAACAACATCATTCTAGTGTTGTGCATCTCGAACATCATCCTACCATGGGGAAAAGCTAGCGCGTGCTAGCTTTCCCTCTTACACAAGCATATACACATCTCGAACAATATCATTCCACTATGGGGGAAGGCTAGCATGTGCAATATTTCTCTCTTGAATAAGCACAAGCACATCTCGAACAACATCATTCCTCCATGGGGTAAAGCCAGTGCATGCTAACTTTCAGTCTTGTAGAAGCACAAGAACATCTTGAATAACATCATTCCATTGTGGGGAAAAGCTAGTGTGTGCTAGCTTTCCCTCTTTCACAAACACAAGAACATCTCGAACAACATCATTCCAGCATGGAGGAAAGATTGAACATGCTAAACTTCCCTCTTGCACAAGCATAAGCACATCTCAAACAACATCATTCCACCATTAAGGAAAGCTAGTGCATGTTAGATTTCTCTCTTGCATAAGCATAAGTTCATCTCGAACAACATCATTCCACCATGGTGTAAAGCTAGCACCTACTAGATTTCTCTCTTGCACAAGCACAAGACCATCTCGAACAACATCATTCCAGTGTTGTGCATCTCGAACATCATCCTACCATGGGGAAAAGCTCGCGCGTCCTAGCTTTCCTTCTTACACAAGCATATACACATCTCGAACAAGATCATTCCACTGTGGGGGAAGGCTAGCGTGTGAAATATTTCTCTCTTGCACAAACACAAGCTCATCTCGAACAACATCATTCCTCTCTGGGGTAAAAATAGTGCATGCTAACTTTCAGTCTTGCAAAAGCACAAGCACATCTTGAATAATATCATTCCATTGTGGGGAAAATATAGCCTTTGCTAGATTTCCCTCTTTCAAAAACACAAGCACATCTTGAAAAACATCATTCTAGCATGGAGGAAAGCTTGCACATGCTAAACTTCCCTCTCACACAAGCACAAGCACATCTCGAATAACATCATTCCACCGTTAAGGAAAGATAGCGTGTGTTAGCTTTCCCTATTACGTAATCACAAGTGCATCTCGAACAACATCATTCCACCATGGGGTAAAGCTAGTGCATGCTGCCCTTCCCTCTTACACAAGCACAAGCACATCTCAAACAACATCATTCCAGTTTTGTGCATCTCTAACATCATCCTACCATGGGGGAAAGCTAGCGCATGCTAGCTTTCCCTCTTACACAAACATATACACATCTTGAACAAGATCATTCCACTATGGGGGAAATCTAGTGTGTGCTATCTTTCTCTCTTGCACAAGCACAAACGCATCTCGAACAACATCATTCCTCCATGGGTTAAAACTAGTGCATGCTAACTTTCAGTCTTGCAGAAGCACAAGCACATCTTGAATAACATCATTCCATTGTGGGGAAAAGCTAGCGTGTGCTAGCTTTCCCTCTTTCACAAACACAAGCACAAGCACAAGCACATCTCAAACAACATCATTCCACCATTAAGGAAAGCTAGCGCGTGTTAGCTTTCCCTCTTGCATAAGCACAAGTTCATCTCGAACAACATCATTCTACCATGGGGAAAATCTATTGCATGCTAGCTTTCCCTCTTACACAAGCACAAGTGCATCTCGAACAACATTATTCCAGTTTTGGGGAAAGCTAGCGCATGCTAGCTTTCCCTCTTGCACAAGCACAAGCGCATCTCGAACATCATCCTACCATGAGGGAAAGATAGCATGTCTCTTACACAAGCATATACACATCTCGAAAAAGATCATTCCATTGTGGGGGAATGCTAGCGTATGCTAGCTTTCTCTCTTGCACAAGCACAAGCGCATCTCGAACAACATCATTCCTCTGTGGGGTAAAACTAGTGCATGCTAACTTTCAGTCTTGCAGAAGCACAAGCACATCTTGAATAACATCATTCCATTGTAAGGAAAAACTACCCTATGCTAGCTTTCCCTCTTTCACAAACACAAGCATATCTCCAACAACATCATTCTAGCATGGAGGAATGCTTGCACATGCTAAACTTCCCTCTTGCACAAGAACCATCAAATGTCAAATAATTTCAGTCCACCGTTAAGGAAAGCTAGTGCATGTTAGTTTTCCCTCTTACATAAGCACAAGTGAATATCGAACAACATCATTCCACCATGGCGGAAAGCTAGCTCATTCTATCATTCTGTCTTACATAAGCATAAGCGCATTTTGAGCAACATCATTCCATTGTTGGGGAAAGCTAGCGCATGCTAGCTTTCCCATTTGCACAAGCACAAGCGCATCTCGAACATCATCCTACCATGGGGGAAAGCTAGCAAATGCTAGCTTTCCCTCTTACACAAGTATATACACATCTCAAACAAGATCATTCCATTGTGGGGGAAAGCTAGCGTGTGTTAGCTTTCTCTATTGCACAAACACAAGTGCATCTCGAACAACATCATTCCTTCGTGGGGTAAAACTAGTGCATGATAACCTTCAGTCTTGCAGAGGCACAAGCACATCTTGAATAACATCATTCTATTGTGGGGAAAAGGTAGCATGTGTTAGCTTTCCCTCTTTCACAAACACAAGCACATCTTGAACAACATCATTCTAGCATGGAGTAAAGCTTGAACATGTGATACTTCCCTCTTGCACAAGCACAAACACATCTCAAACAACATCATTCCACTGTTCAGGAAAGCTAGCGCATGTTATCTTTCCCTCTTGCATAAGCACAAGTGCATCTCGAATAACAGCATTCTATTGTGGGGAAAAGCTACCCTGTGCTAGCTTTCCCTTTTTCACAAACACAAGCACATCTCCAACAACATAATTCTAGCATGGAGGAATGGTTGCACATGCTAAACTTCCCTCTTGCACAAGCATAATCAAATCTCAAACAACATCAGTCCACCGTTAAGGTAAGCTAGCGCGTGTTAGTTTTCCCTCTTGCATAAGTACAAGTGCATATTGAACAACATCATTCCACAATGGGGGAAAGTTAGCACATGCTATCTTTCCCTCTTACACAAGCACAAGCGCATTTTGAACAACATCATTCCAGTGTTGGGGAAAGCTAGTGCATGCTAGCTTTCCCTCTTGCACAAGCACAAGCGCATCTCGGACATCATCCTACCATGGGGGAAATATAGCATGTCTCTTACACAAGAATATACACATCTCGAACAAAATCATTCCACTGTGGGGGAAGGCTAGCGTGTGTTATCTTTCTCTCTTACAAAAGCGCATCTCGAACTACATCATTCCTCTGTGGGGTAAAACTAGTGCATGCTAACTTTCAATCTTGCAGAAGCACAAGCACATCTTGAATAACATCATTCCATTGTGGGGAAAATCTAGCCTTTGCTAGCTTTACCTCTTTCACAAACACAAACACATCTCGAACAACATCATTCTAGCATGGAGGAAAGCTTGCACATGCTAAATTTCCCTTTTGCATATGCACAAGCACATCTCAAACAACATCATTCCAACGTCAAGGAAAGCTAGTGTGTGTTAGCTTTCCCTCTTGCATAAGCACAAGTTCATCTCAAACAACATAATTCTACCATGGGTGAAATCTAGCACGTGCTAGCTTTCCCTCTTACACAAGCACAAGCGCATCTCAAACAACATCATTTGAATTTTGGGGAAAGCTAGTGCATGCTAGCTTTCCCTCTTGCACACACACATGCGCATCTCGAACATCATCCTACCATGGGGGAAAGCTAGCATGTCTCTTATACAAGCATATACACATCTCGAACAATATCATTCCACTGTGGGGGAAAGCTAGCATGTGCTAGATTTCTCTCTTGCATAAGCACAAGCACATCTCAAACAACATCATTCCTCCATGGGGTAAAACTAGTGCATGCTAACTTTTCGTCTTGCAGAAGCACAAGCACATCTTGAATAACATCATTCCATTGTGAGGAAAAGCTACCCTATGCTAGCTTTCCCTTTTTCACAAACACAAGCACATCTCCAACCACATCATTCTAGCATGGAAGAATTCTTGCACATGCTAAACTTCCCTCTTGCACAAGAACAATCAAATCTCAAACAACATCAGCCCACCGTTAAGGAAAGCTAGCACATGTTAGTTTTCCCTCCTTCATAAGCACAAGTGCATATCAAACAACACCATTCCACAATGTGGGAAAGCTAGCACTTGCTATCTTTCCCTCTTACACAAGCACAAGCGCATTTTGAACAACATCATTCCATTGTTGGGGAAAGATACCACATGCTATCTTTCCCTCTTGCACAAGCACAAGCGCATCTCGAAGATCATCCTACCGTGGGCAAAAGATAGCATGTGCTAGATTTCCCTCTTACACAAGTATATACACATCTCGAACAAGATCATTCCATTGTGGGGGAAAGCTAGCATGTGCTAGCTTTCTCTATTGCACAAACACAAGCGCATCTCAAACAACATCATTCCTTCGTGAGGTAAAACTAGTGCATGCTAACTTTCAGTTTTGCAGAGGCACAAACACATCTTGAATAACATCATTCCATTGTGGGGAAAAGCTAGCGTGTGTTAGCTTTCCCTCTTTAACAAACACAAGCACATCTCGAACAACATCATTCTAGCATGGAGTAAAGCTTGAACATGCGATACTTCCCTCTTGCACAAGCACAAACACATCTCAAACAACATCATTCCACCATTAAGGAAAGCTAGCGCGTGTTATCTTTCCCTCTTGCATAAGCACAAGTGCATCTCAAACAACATCATTCCACCATGGTGGAAAGCTAGCACATGCTAGCTTTCTCTCTTGCACAAGCACAAGCATATCTTGAACAACACCATTCTTCCATGGGGTAAAACCAGTGCATGCTAACTTTTAGTCTTGCAGAAGCACAAGAACATCTTGAATAACATCATTCCATTGTGGGGAAAAGCTAGTGTGTGCTAGCTTTCCCTCTTTCACAAACACAAGCACATCTCGAACAACATCATTCCATCATGGAGGAAAGCTTGAACATGCTAAAATTCCCTCTTGCACAAGCACAAGCACATCTCAAACAACATCATTCCACCATTAAGGAAAGCTAGCGCATGTTAGCTTTCCATCTTGCATAAGCACAAGTGCATCTCGAACAACATCATTCCACCATGGTGGAAAGTTAACACCTACTAGTTTTCTCTCTTGCACAAGCACAAGACCATCTTGAACAACATCATTCCAGTGTTGTGCATCTCGAACATCATCCTACCATGGGGAAAAGCTAGCGCATTCTATCTTTCCCTCTTACACAAGCATATACACATCTCGAATAAGATCATTCCACTGTGGGGGAAGGCTAGCGTGTGCTATCTTTCTCTCTTGCACAAGCACAAGTGCATCTTGAACAACATCATTCCTCTATGGGGTAAAACTAGTGCATTCTAACTTTCAGTCTTGCACAAGCACATGCACATCTTCAATAACATCATTCCATTGTGGGGAAAAGCTACCCTGTGCTAGTGTTCCCTCTTTCACAAACACAAGCACATCTCCAACAACATCATTCTAGCATGGAGGAATGCTTGCACATGCTAAACTTCCCTCTTGCACAAGCACAATCAAATCTCAAACAACATAAGTCCACCATTAAGAAAAGATAGCGCTTGTTAGTTTTCCCTCTTGCATAAGCACAAGTGCATATTGAACAACATCATTCCACAATGGGGGAAAGCTAGTGTGTGGGAAAGCTAGCGCGTGCTATCTTTCCCTCCTACACAAGCACAAGCACATTTTGAACAACATCATTCCAGTGTTGGGGAAAGCTAGTGCATGCTAACTTTCAGTCTTGCAGAAGCACAAGAAGGTCTTGAATAACATCATTCCATTGTGGGGAAAAGCTAGTGTGTGTTAGCTTTCCCTCTTTCACAAACACAAACACATCTCGAACAACATCATGTTGGCATGTTTTACAGGCAGTGTTTTCTTGTCATTGATGGAAAGATTAGAGTATGCAGCAAAGGCAAAACAAGGACAAAGTAAGCTTAGGAGGAATTAGCGCAGAGTCGAACGTAGAGCATAGGTACGCACCAGGAATGAGGTTAACCCATTGCTAATGCTCAAGAGAGATAGCGTCAGGCGGATCAAAGGTTGAGGCCCTTGACACTTATAAATTCTTCCAAGTAAGGAGGATGCATAATCTCGGGAGGAGAAGTGTCAGTGATTGTTGGATCCTATCCTAAATTCCCAATGGTCGTCAGATTTGAATGTAGACAAAATTAACACACAGAAAAGGAGGATAGATCTCAAGCGTTAGATCTGAGCATAATATCTGACCATCGTTGAATCAGGGAGAACCTGCACGTTCATTAAAGAGCACGAAGTGGTGAAATTGTGAAGTGATGAAATCGCAAGGTGGACAAAATCACAAAGCGGCGAAATTGAGAAGCAGAAAAATCGCAAAGTGATGAAATTGCAAGGTGGATGAAATCACGAAGCGGCGAAATCGCGAAGTGGAAAAATCGCGAGAAGATCTGGACCGTCAATACACCAAGATTCTAGACCGTTGATCTAAGCCCCATCTCGGAACTTCACCTATCGCAACTTGGAGTGACGAGAACCTCCATCTAACGATCAGTGAGATGCGAGATCACGAAAATATCAGGACCGTCACATCACCAAGAATGAGGACCATTGATCTAAGCTCCATCTTGAAGTCTCACCTGTCGCGACTTGGAGTGACAAGAACCTCCATCTTAGAAACACCGAGATGCGAGATCACAAAAAGATCAGGATCGTCTGATCACCAAGAACGTGAACCGTTGATCTAAGATCCATCTCAGAGCTTCGCCTATCGCGACTTGGAGTGACGAGAACCTCCATCGAAGAACTCATGAGATGTGAAATCCCGAGTTAATCACAGCCATCAATTCAAGATTAGATCTGAACCATCGAATCATAGGACAAGTGGCAATCAATTGTAATTTTGCTGACTTGGGGTCAACGGAGCATGGTGTGGAAACTCACGAAATATGAAGCGCCTTTTTAGCATAGTCTATGGTCACTGCCAGTGGTTGCGAGAAGGGAAGGAGCTAGCATAGAAAAAGATCTGTATCAAAGCTTCGGAGAATGTGTATGGGAGTGTCAAGACACTCGGTCACATGAATGCTGAAATTCCAAAATGAGTGCAAGATCCCATGGAGCCAATCCAACGGTGTAGGTGAATCCAAGTATGATAGAAGGGCTAATGTTGTGCTTCACAGTGTAACTGCTAGAAACCATTGATGGTTTCTACCAAAAGATTCGAAGAGACTTATGTGTGATCGCCAGAGGAGCTAAAGAGTCTCCAAGCTTCATCCAATAAAGGAAGACAACTCTTAGAGGGATTGACAGGTGGATGAGCATTGAAGTCTATAGTTGAAAATAGAAAGGATAAGCTCCTCGAAGATAGAGAAGACGAAGAGCCTCAACTGCCAGAGAAGTTGAGCAATCTAGATAGAACACCCAGTGATGTTGAACGCGTGGGAAAAACTACCGAAGAAGTTGATAAGTCGCGATGATGATGAGGCAGAGCACTCGAGATATGGAGGAATTTGGCGTGGGGTGAGCATGGAGAGACATTGCAAATATTGCATGCACAAAGACAACCGAAACTATAAGAATGCTGAAAAAAGAAGAGATAAGGGTTGTTGCTGTGCAGGAGAATTCAGGGGTGTGCAAGGAGGCAGAGTGTAGGAGCAGAAATGCACAGTCGAGGAATGGTGCATTGAAGGGATATGGCACATAGAGCATAAAAGGGAGAAGAATAGAAAGTGAAAGGGGTGTGCAGAAGACACTGATGCAAACAGGGCAGAGTAGTGTAACAGAACAACGACAAGGCTGGTAAGCCATTGAATAACTTTATATCACTGTAATAATTTTTAGTAACAAAGAACTTATAATTAAGGGTGGTTGGGAGGTGCTAGGGAGGATTGGTGTCCTCAGAGGTTCAAGTGGGTGCTTGAACACAGGGAGTTGGTGCTTCCTTCTAGTTGGTGCTAGAGAA
>JASDQU010411066.1:0-10478 GCA_032191745.1 Picea mariana | reverse complement strand
AATATAGATAGCCAATACAATGCCAAGAGATCTCTTAAACTAATGCAGAAGATCCTCTCCCAGATATGCGCCACTCTCTCTCCTTCTTCTTTAACAGCAGATCCGAAACTTGTCTCTCAAATGAGCAAGTGAGTTGTGTGTCTAAGTGAGGTGCTAGCCTCCTTATTTATATTAGACTGGCACGTGTGAAGTGTCTCTTCACTGGCAGGGCTGACTTCTCCAATTGGGTGGTTATAACCACCTTTAATATTTTATGGGGCCTCTTTAATATCTATTGGGGCCGACTTCTTATTCTGCGTATTATAATTATCATTTGACCAATCCGCAAAAGGGGATTTGTTCCTATTACAATAGCCGACATGATCAATCCACAATGGGGATTGATCCAATGAATAATATATCAAATAATAATAAGAATACTCTTTGCAGTTACATTATTTCAACATACACATGATAAGTCAAGTATGACTGCAGGATCCCAAGGTGTGTGCTTGTTCAGAGGTCGATAATGGAGGTCATGCTCGGTGTGTGAGTGTGTGCGTGCATCGGTGGGGGTATGGTCGACTTCCAGAGTGGCGACCATCATGAGAATGGTGACAGAATGGTGAGAGGTCCCCCCAACGAGATGGATTCCCCACCTATAAATTGCATGCGTCCAGGTTGACACTTGTCTTCCTGAAGCTGCATGAGTTCCACTTAACACTCGTTCCCTTTACCCAGGAACTTAGGACAACATAGCTTATGTCAAACCTTATCCTTTAGGAAATAATAATATAATATTATTCTTATAGAGGTAAGCCCTCTAGCTTATCCCTTATTCCTAGACACTTAGCCCCTTCCCTTTCGCTACCTAGTGGAAGTTTAGTCTCCCATAACTCTTTCTTCGTGGTGGGTCTGCATGCAACGATGTATAATTTTTATTAATAATCTGCATAATTACATATACAAAACAGGCTCCTGGCCTTAGCATCCTAGGCTCTCTAGCCTAATCATCACATAAGCCTCCTAGCTTATTATAACTCGACTCACCAGCCTAACAAACATGTTTACAATTCATAATTACAACTGGGGTTCTACCTGGGGATATTACAGGAGACTTGACACTCCAGAATAAATGGTTCATGATTGAGTGGGAGGAAGAAATCCTCCGAAGTCTTGGAACCCCAAAGCTCCGAAGTTCTGGAACCCTAAAGCTCTGAAGTCCCAGAGCCAGAAAGTCCTGAAGAAGCAGATGTGACGTGGAATGATGATGTCACCTGGGCGACGTGGATCTCCCTTAGGCATGCTAGGTGTCATATGACTTTGTACTTGGAAAAAACTGTAGCAGTCCGGAGACTTGCCACTCCAGGAGGATTGAGAGTTTGGATAGTCCGAAACTCTCGAATCCCGAAGTTTCGTAGTAAATATCAGTCGTTGGATGCTAGGAAGCTGAGGACCGTTGATCCACCCCACTTCGTGAGTTCGCCAATGCGACACTCTGAGGGATTTTTTGTGATGCGCTTTGGAAACCACCGAAGCCCGGAGCTCCTATCGACCATATACATGAACAAGAAATGTGAACCGTAGATCCACCGTCCTTTGCTAATTCGCCAGTTCAATGTTCTATGAGGTTTGTGATATGAAAAAAGGGAAACGTCTGAAGCTTCGAGGCCTCTAAGTTTCAAGGCTCCAGATAAGCACCCAACTATTAGCACTTGGTCACAACCGTGGTCACATGCGAATTAAGGGTTGAAGGAAAAGGGGCTAGTGCTCGAAAGGGAATTGTAGAACAGAGCAGGATTCGAAGATAGAGCCGTGGGGATTCTTGATCGACCAAATACCCACAGAAAATGGAGTCTGATATTCTTTTGTTGAATCAGATTGTTTAAGTTATTCTGGAAAATTACTAAGTCTAATACCCTGACAAAATTCGGTTAACTGCACATTTTGCAGAGGTAGGAATTGTCAAAACCGGATCAAATTGTTACATAGTGCAGAGAAATGGAGGAGGCACATGACGCTTACAGTCTAGAGGATGAAGTTAGAGGAATGGATGTCCATTTGGGAGTGGAAGGAACAAACTTCAATGGGCATGGAGAAGAAATAGATAAATATGTGAGCATGATGAAAATCATTAAAAAATTACAAAAAGATGTCCAAATTCCCCATGTAGATAATGAAAGGCTTAAGAGAGCCAAGGAGCAATAGGAAAACTTCAATATGAAGTTAATGCAAATCCTAGAAAGAATTGAAAAGAAGTTGGATAAGGAGAGTGGCTCCAGCAAATCAGGAAGTCACAGGACCCCTGAGAAGAAAGGAAGATAAAGGAGTGGTAGCAAACGTCACCCGTACTCCGAAAGGCATTCCAAAAGGAGGCTACACAATAGTTCAAGTCCATCACCTACCGAAAAGCATAGAAGGTATGGGGTGGATGAGTTGAAACGAGAAATGAATAAAATCAAACCTCCTATTTTTGGTCGAGATCATAAGAGGGATGAAGATGATGAGACATGGTTGTTAGGCATGAGGAAGTACTTCCAATTGCAAAACTATTATTCTCATGCAGAGGAAAGAATTTCCATCAACCAAATTAAAGGAAAGGCATCCATATGGTGGGATCAGCTGGTGCAAGTACAACGCCTCAGGGAGAAAAATGTGACTTGGAAGGAATTCAAGAAACATTTTGAAAAGAAGTACTTAGCTAAGAGATACTATGACAAAAAGAAGAAAGAGATATTTGAACTTAAACTAGGTAGCATAACTATAGATGAATATGAAAGGAGATTTCTAGAGTTGTTGAAGTATGTCCCTTTCATTAAGGATGAGACAGTCAAGATCCATAGGTATCTGAGTGGGATGCCATCTTTCATCACTGATAAAATCCAATATGATGATCCCAAGACTCTGGAAGAAACTATAAGGAGAGAAAAATGCTTATATGATAGCAAAAAGGAAAGCCTACCTTCCACAAGGCTTGGGAGGGCAAGAATAAGTTCAATAAGGAACAAAGGCAGAAGGGAAAAAAGCCACCATTTTTTAGAAATAGTCCTAAAGGATAGTCAGTTTTGAGAGAGCCCAGGATGGTTGAAGTAGGTGGGAAAGGCCAAGGCAGACACCTATGAAATGTTGGGGCTGTAAAGGAGACCACAAGTATAGAGATTGTCCTCACAAAAGTGACAAGGTAAGAGATGTCCACAATGTTTAGCAAGCAGAAACAATGGAGGACATGGGAAAAAGAGTACCGAGGATCTATGAAGCCCTGGACAACAAGCAAGCTGAGTTTCAATCACACATGATTAACGTTGAAGGTATGATCAATAACCATGCCTTTACTATTTTAATAGACTTAGGGGCTAGTCATAGCTATAAAGATCCTAAAGTAGTGGAAAGATTTCAATTACCAAGAAGAAAGTGTGGTAAATCTTGGTTGGAACAGCTAACTACAGGAGCCAAGAGAAAGGTTAATGTTGAGTTGGTTAAATCATGTCCAGTGGGCATGAATGGACTAAGTACCAAGGCATATTTGAACATCTTGCCCTTGGGATCATATGATTTCCTAATTGCTATGGATTGGTTGGACCAACACCATGCCATATTAGAATGTCATAACAAGGGATTCACTTTCTTGGATAAGGAAGGAAATCAAAGAGCATTCCAAGGAATTCCCAGGGCAGTTACTGTCCGGGATAATCTCAACAATGCAGCTAAAGAATTGTTACACTAAAGGTTGTCAAATATTTGCAGCCCATATGGAGGAAGCATCTAAGGATAAAGTGCCAAATCTGGAGGATCATGCAGTCCTGAAATATTTTGAAGATGTGTTCAAGGAGGTACCAGGACTACCCCCAAAGAGAGATATTGATTTCTCTATAAATTTAATGCCCAGAGCAGCTCCAGTATCAAAGACTCCTTACAGAATGAGTACACCAGAGCTGAAAGAGTTGCAAACACAGCTTGAAGAGATTTTGAAGAAGGGGTATATACGCCCAAGTCTATCACCTTGGGGTGCCCCGGTCTTGTTCGTGAAGAAGAAGGATGGGACATTGAGATTGTGCATCGATTTCATACAGTTGAACAAAGTGACTATAAAGAACAATTATCCTCTACCAAGGATTGATGATCTCTTCGATCAGTTGAAGGATGCAAGGATATTTTCAAAGATAAATATCATGTCATGATACCATCAGGTAAGGATTAAAGAGGAAGACATCAACAAGACTGCCTTTAGGACAAGGTATGGTCATTATGAATTCACAGTGGTGACATTCGGATTATCAAATGCGCCAACTGTTTTCATGTGCCTAATGAATGGTGTTTTTTGAGAATATTTAGACAAGTTTGTCATTGTCTTTTTGGATGAAATCCTTGTATATTCCAAGTCAGAAGAAGAACATGAGAATCATTTGGGGATGGTGTTGCAAGTTGTAAGAGAGCATCAGTTGTATGCCAAATTGAGCAAGTGCTCATTTTATCAAAACATAATTCACCATTTGGGGCATATCATATCTGAAGAAGGGATAATAGTGGACCCTGAAAAGATTGAGGCCATTAAAGGGTGGACAACACCTAATAATGTGACAGAAGTCAGATCCTTCATGGGTCTAGCTGGCTACTACAAAAGATTCATTGCAGGGTTTTCAAGAATAGCTCATCCCATCACTTCCATGCAAAGGAAGGGGAAGAAGTTTCAATGGACAACAGAATTTGAAATGAGCTCCCAAAAATTGAAGCAGTTGTTAACCAATGCTCCAATTTTGCGTATTGTTGATCTGAATGAAGATTTTGTGGTTTGCACAGATGCGTGCAAAGAAGGACTTGGTGGAGTCCTTAGTCAAAACGGATTTGTCATACATTTCGAGTCCAGAAAATTGAAAAAGCATGAAAGGCTCCATGCTACTCATGATTTGGAGTTGGCAGCCATAGTGCACTCTTTGAAGAAGTGGAGGCACTACCTCATGGGAAAGAGGTTTGAGTTGAGGACAGACCATAACGATCTGAAATATTTGTTTGATCAACCAACTTTGAATGCTAGGCAAAATAGATGGTTGGAATTCCTCTGTGAGTATGAGTTTGATATCAAGCACATCAAAGGAAAGGAGAACAAAGTGGTTGATGCACTCAGTAGGAGAGTGCAGGAACTGCATGCTACAACCATTAGCATGTATCAGACCGATCTTAAAGACAGAATTTTGGAAGCTGCAAAAGCAGATATGCAGTACATGGAAATGGTAACAAAATTGCAGTAAGGTAAAATGCAGCAGAAAGCTGAAGATTATGAATTGGGAATTGGTGGAATTATCTTGTATAGAAACAAAGTTTATGTACCCAATTCTCCTAAATTGATGAGTGTGATTTTAAAAGAAATGCACAATTTACCTTATGCGGGACAACCAGGGTATCAGAAAACAATTTCAGCAGTCAAGAGCCAATATTATTGGCCAGGCATGAAGAGAAAGATTGTTGAATACATAGCTAAATTCTTGGAGTGTCAAAGGGTCAAGGCTGAGCCTAGACGCCCAACTGGGTTACTGTAGCCATTACCCATTTCTTAGTGAAAGTGGGAAGTGGTGACAATGGATTTCATCACAGGATTTACCAGAACAAGAAAGCAACATGATGCAATCATGTTGGTGGTGGACAAGCTTACTAAAGCTGTCCATTTCATTCCTATGAAGGTTACTCACAAGGCAAACAATGTTGTCGATATTTATATGAGGGAAGTAGCACGCTTGCATGGCATACCCAAGACAATTGTGTCTGAAAGAGACCCAAATTTTACCTCAAAGTTTTGGAAGGGGTTATTAAAATGGTTCAGAACAAATCTGAACTTCAGCACAACTTATCATCATGAGTCTGATGGGAAAACAGAAAGGGTGAACCAAGTGACAGAGAATATGCTAAGTATGTATGTGATGGACAAACCATCTAAACGAGAAGACTACCTACACTTGGTAGAGTTTGCTTGCAACAATGGGTACCAAGCATCACTGAAGATGAGCCCATTTGAGGCACTTTATGGCAGAAAGTGCAACACACAAATAAGCTGGGACAACCTAGCTGATAGAGTAGTGGTTGGGATAGAGTTTCTCAAGGAAATGGAAGAGAAAATGTTGAAGATTAAACAGAATTTGAAGGTTGCCCAAGACAGGCAGAAAAGCTACGCTGACAAGAACAAAACTCACAAGGAATTTAAAGTGGGTGATCATGTTTTCTTGATGGTGAAAGCCAACAGAAGTTCCCTAAAGTTGGGAAACTGTTCCAAGTTGGCAGCCAGATATTGTGGGTCATTTGAAATCCTAGAGAGGATTGGTCAAGTAGATTATATGCTTGCATTGCCTGCATCTATGTCCATACATAAAGTATTTCTAGTGTCATTGCTTCAAAAATATATACCTCATGCTAATCATGTTATTGATTGGAATGTGATTTAGGTAGAGCAAGAAAGCGCTTTTCAAGTGCATCTAATGCGCATACTAGACCAGAAAAGCAAGCAGCATCGGATTCGAACCATAAGGTTGGTAAAGGTCCAGTGAACCTGGTACGATCCCAAGGATGCAACATGGGAGCACGAATACGCTATGCGGGCAGAATACCCACATCTTTTTGAAGATTTTAAAAATATTGTTAATGTTGTGTAAATGAGTTGCACTGAGGACAGTGCAAAAAATAAGGGGAGGGGATTGTAATACCCCAAGGACGAGCCTTGGTTGTATTATGAATGTAACATGTTTTGTAGACTCGTGAGCCAAGTAATTATAAGTTGGTAGGCTTATGTGTTTATTAGGCCAGAGATCCTAGATGCTAAGGCTAGTGGGCCTGATTTTGTATATGTAATTATGCAAATTATTAATAAAATACATCGCTGCGTGTAGATCGACCATGAAGAAAGAGTTATGGGGGAATAAGCTCCAATGGGTAGGGAAAGGGATGGGGTTATGAGTCTAGGAAAGAGGGGCTAAGCTTGAGGGCTTAACCCAAGAGAATATTATAAGTATTCCTGAAAAATACTAAAGTTGGGAAATAAACCCAGTTATCCTAAGTTCCTTTGGGGGGGAAAAACTCCAAGTGGAGAGGAACGAGCTTCTGGAGAGCCAAGTGTCAACTAGGAGGCATGCAGATTTATGTGGGAATTACCACTGTTGTGGGGGTTCTCTCTCACAATTTTTTAGGGGCTCTTTCATGATTCTACAGGGGGGACCATTCTCACCATTTCTCTCGCCCTGGGCATTCTGAACAATCTTGCCATTTTTGTTTCCCACGAGATCATCCTCATGATTCTGGTCATCCATTGAGCATTTCACGCATGCAGCCAGATCCTTTTCCGCCATTGTGAACCTCTGGAATTGTTGAGTCATCCCCTTACCTTACCAAATTTTTGTGTTGTAGTTTGAAGAGGTAGGTTGTCAGGCCTGCGAACAACTCTCTCCGGGTGAGAGAGTTTGTTGGGGAAGTGATTCCTCTTGGAGGGAGTCCAGCAGCAGCTACAGAGCTCTAAGAATTCCTGGTCCAACCTATTGCTGAAACCCTGGAAAGGGAAGTGGAGCAGTCGATGGACTTTAGAACAATCAAGGTGTTTACTTCCTGGGGTGGGACAGACATGTGGGGAATGAGATTCTGTGAGATGTGGGTGTAGGTAGGCTCCTTGTAGAGAATCCTTCATGTGGCATTGTGCAGTTTCCCGTAGTCTCAGCCAAGTCTAGGAATCCCTTTCACTTGGGTGGATTTTAGTCCCAGCTCGGGGGTGACCCACTTCTGAGAGTGATGAGCAGCGTGGTCTAAGGTAGGGAGGTTCGTGGAAGGTTTGCACGCAGTTGGTGTACTTCAATTAAAAGATAAGTACCATTTCCAATTTTGGTTACATGTTGTATATTTATATATGATGTTATATTTATGGGTTTTCTTGTGATTACTGCATGTATGCTTTTAATGTTATTTCTGCATTATGTTGTGTGATAGCAGAACGTAAATCACATGTTAAATTTGTATATGTATATTCTAGCATGAGCGTTTCTCGGAGTAGCATGGCTCGGCCTGGGTGGCTGAGGATGTAACAAATTGGTATCAGAGCAGAGAAGCAAAGATACATATGATTAGGTAGCGTTGCTCGATAGAGTTTGAGGTTCGAGGACATCAGAAATTGGTATCAGAGTAAAGCAAAGACACAGATGATTAGGTAGCGTTTCCTGACGAAGTTTGAGGGTTGGGGACGTTACAAATCCATAGTCAGAATGATCATGTGATATGTTACAAATCAAGAAAGCTAAAGAAGCATGAAAGGCTCTATTCTACTCATGACTTAGAATTGGCAGCCATAGTGCACACCTTGAAGATACGGAGACAATATCTCATGGGTAAAATATTTGAGCTAAGGATGAACCATAATGATCTTAAACATTTGTTTGGACAACAAATTTTAAATTCCAAAGAAAGTAGGTGGTTACAATTCCTCAGTGAGTATGACTTTGATATCAAGCATGTCATAGGAAAAGAGAACAAGGTGGCTGACACACTCAACAGAAGGGTGCATGGAATGCATGCTACAACCATTAGCATGTGCAAATCAGATTTAAATGACAAAATTTTAGAGGTTTCCAAATCAGATCAGTGTTATGAAGACATAAAGGCAACTTTATAGCAAGGCATGTCGCAACAAAAATGGAAAGGTTATGAGCTAAAAGAGGATGGGATCCTTATGTATAGGTGCAGAGTTTATATGCCAAATGTTCAGGAATTGAAAAAAAATGTTATTATCAGAGATGTATAAAGTTCCTTATGCTGGAAATTCAGGTTGCCAAAAGACAATTGCAGTGGTCAAAAGACAATATTATTGGCCAGGCATGAAAAAGGAAGTTGTTGATTTTATTGCTAAATGCCTTGATTGTCAAGAGGTCAAGGTTGAGCATAGACATCCAGTTGGTATGTTACAGCCTTTTCCAATTCCTGAGTGGAAGTGAGAAGTTGTAACCATGGATTTTATTATTAAGTTGCCAAGGACCGCTAAGCAACATGATTCTATTATGGTTGTGGTGGACAAGCTTACTAAAGCTACCCATTTTATTCCAATAAAAATCATGTACAAGGCAACCAACATTGCTGATATATACATCCGAGAAAATTCTAACTTGGATGGTGTACCTAAGACGATTGTGTCGAACAGAGATTCCAAGTTCACATCAAACTTTTGGAAGGGGATATTCAAAGGATTTGTGACAAATATGAACTTTATCACAACATATCACCCAAAGACATATGGACAAACAAAGATGGTTAATAAGGTGATTGAAGATATGCTCAGGATGTATGTGATGGATAAACCATCAAAATGGGAAGACTAACTTCACTTGTGTTATAGAATGTTTCGCCTGCGAATAGATGAAACTTCCCTTGGATTACTAGACCCCTATACCAAGACAAAAACAATACAAGTGGAGACTAACAACCCTTTAAACTTATCTTAACCAATCAGAATGAGAAGGAGAGGAAGGATATGATGAACTTGTTTCGACGTTTGTTCTCGTTGCTTCCAATTCATGAGCTTGATCTTCAAACTCCTTAGCGAAAATTGAGATCTGCAATGGACAACAAAGGAAAACAACTATCTCCTACTCTACTAGATTATATAAGACAAGTCTATCTACAAATATTAGAGAAACATTAGACAAGCAAATGTAACAAGACATGAACTTGAAGTAAATAGGCCAAGCATATATTTATTCGAAAGCCAAAAAGAGGCACTTACAAACTATGTATGATGTTGCAATACTTCTCCAATCTCTCCTCATCTAGGCCTTGCATGAATCTTGAAATCAAAATGCATATGCTTCCTCCATAATCAAAGTTTTGATACCTATAATCTTCCCCCCTTCACCTTGGAAATGCCTTCAATATATAGCCTTGAGAGGCACAACCACCATGAGAAAATTGTTGGATCATGTAGTCATTGATGCCAATGGTTTGATTGATTGATGTCATTGATTGATGTCAAGTGATTGATTGATGTCAAAGGATTGATTGATTGATGATTTATGTAATATAATATGTATTTTCCTTGATGAGAATGCATAGATGAAGATGGATCAATGAGTTGTCATTGATACATGATGAAGATGGATCGATGTGGTTCCATTGGTATATGATGCATTGTTGGAAAAATGTATAGATGACTCATTATTGTCTTATCGTGATTGATAAGGTGCACAAATGGATGAACTCCAAAGTGGTCCCCTTATGGTGAAAGCCTTCACGGGAAGACGCTTTACGGATTGAGTTATCCTAGAAGAAACGTTGGAGGACCCATGCTTGTATGAGGAATTACGAGATGAAGAAGGAAATTGTTGGTGAAACTATCCTAGATGGATAGTGCTTGTCATGCCATTTCTGGTGGTATGTGGAATGTCACATAACTCCTCATGGTTTGAGAGTTATGGCCTTACGAAGATGAAGGACCCTCACATGAAGGCTTGAAGCCCCCAAAGTCAAAGAAGTCAAAGTGACCTAAA
>JASDQU010411065.1:0-10478 GCA_032191745.1 Picea mariana | reverse complement strand
TGATTTAATAAAACAAAATATGTCTATAGGTAATCGCTCAATGTAGAGTCAAGGGTAATAGTGAAATGACCCACCAAAGTAGAGTCAAGGGTAGTAGTGAAATGACCCATTTTCTACCTCTAAGGTCATTGAACTCTATGCATCAGGCTTTGATACATCTCCAAGAAGGGGTTCTTTTGAAATATTACAGGTAGCAAATGGGATGGGGTCACCTTCGTGGTTTTCATTAGCCTGCTATCCTATTTGATGGTGATACTAACTTCCTATGATTTTATTGTTCCTTGGACATCTTATCCTCTTTGAGTTGGAAATGTAGTGAGGAGTTTATCTCTATTAATATTCACTTCCCACACTCTTCTCTTGGTAGTGTGGTTTTCGGGTTGAAGCTATGGACGAAGTTGCAAACATTTCAATTCCCAATGTCCACTCAACTTGTATTGGTGGAAAAAGTATGTATTTCTTCTACAAGTATTGTTTGACATACTCCTCTCCATGTTCCTATGAGTTTGTTGTTGGATTAAACACGTCTTCTTGACATCCATCCTTTGAAATAAACATATCTTGTGTCACATGGTTTTATTTTCCCAATAAGATGCCACCTGATGGTATTTCTTCCCACATAATGAACATACCTTTTATTACCAATAGTTAGTAGTGCTATGGCCTTTTGATGCAGGAGCATCTCCCGAGACAAGCGAGCCTGCACAGAAGACAAAGGATAGCTGAGCACACGCCAGCGCCAATTTTTAATTTTTCTCTTGAAGTTGATGCGCTAAACATAAATGAGATCATTTATTTTAGGTGCCTTGGTAAAATGTAATCAGACCTCGAGCCATACGCTCTTGTCTAAAGTAGATGGAGGCATTTATAGTAGTAGATGCAAGTAGGTAGAATTGAATTCTTAGATTAGACAGTTTTAGAGCGCAAGAGGGAAAACGGATATAGACACCCTCATTTCTCATTGTAACAGAAGCCAACATAATTCAGAGAAGGGAGAGCATAGGAGTATAGCAGAAAATTGTAGAAGAACACCCATGTACAGATCTTGAATTAATAGAAGAAGTTGATTCAAATTCATGGATGTTGTATTCTCTATGTATGTGTGTTGAATGCTATGCTCATGAGTATTTACTTCCTGTTAAGCATTTGCTATTATTCTGTGTGTATGATTTCATGTTTTAAATAGAAATATGAGGATAAGGATGAATGAGTTTCAATCGTTTCTCTATCTGAGCAAGGATTCCTGCAAGGAGTGCAGTTGAAAACATCCGCAAGGAGTGCGTTGATGGAAGATCAAATAGTTTAACTCTTGTTCTCATTCGCTCAGAAGTGAACGTGGGTTGCTGGAGCTGTGCAAGGAGTGCACAGGATAAGGGAGGAAGCCTCAGTCGTGAATTTGAGTAGAAGCTTTGGAGGACTGCTACTACGGGCATGCGCAGATTCAAAGGAAGCTCGAACAGTTGAAGTGTTCGCAGGTTTTCCGCAAGGAGTGCGTGCAAAGAACCTCGTTGAGGTCGAAGTAATTTAGAAAAGCTTAGGAAGGGTAGGCCTCTGAGTCACTGAAGATTAGTGTAGATAAGTGCGACTTGAAGTTGCAAGAAACGTCGCAGGTTGGTGAAGCGGTGAAGGAGTCTCGTGGAGAGGCACTTATTCATTTCGCAGAATCCTCAAAGGGAGAACGGACGGATGAAATCTTTGGAGGAGATTTCACGAAGTTCCGAGAGCCTTTAGATCTTTCGGAGGTGCGAGGTAGTTACAGCGCAAGTGTGGAGAGGGTCTAAGCTCAGGAGGGGCAGCACCGTTGATCCAAGTTGGTCAGGGCCATTGGATTATTCACGAGATCGCCTATCAGGACCTCGTGAGAAAGGTGTCCAAGATTTGGTGACGAGAATCACGATATTACGATACGCGATATCTCGATGACCACGAGAGTGGTGTGGGGCCACAGGAGTCGGTAGTAGATAGATGGCACATCGCATGTTGGAATCTCATGGGTGGAAGGGATGAAAGCTTGGTGTCAAGAGTCGCAAGACGCGAGGCCACGAAGCGGCGAAGTGGCGAGAGGAGACCAGGAACCGTCCATCTGAGGAGGACAGGTGGCAGGGATCAAGAGATCTCACGAACTCAAGGGTTTGCAGGGTGAGGGCCCAAGTATTGGGTACCCCAAGTCATGAAGGTGCGAGTAGCAAGGAAGAAGGGTAGTCGTCGGATCTGGTCGAAGGAGAACCATCGGATCTGTACGTGGGATCGTGTATCGGAGTCTCGTGAGAAAAGACTCGAGGGTTTGGCCACGGGGATCGCGAGATTGCGATAGGCGATATCTCGACAGCTGGAGGATAGTGTGGGCCATAGCGAAGTCGGCGAGTGGAGGACAGGTGGCACGGAGCCATCGGGATCTCACCGTGAGAAGTCCCCAAATATCGACGTTAGGATTCGCAACCCCGTGAACTCCGAAGTTCTGATAGAAACGACAGAATCTAATGTGCACATGCGCATAGGCATTTCAACGCATCGGGCATCGGGAGTTGTAAACCCAATTTTTTGGCATCGCGAGTGGCGAGATCACGATAGCGCAGAAGTCCCGACCGAGTAATAAGAGAAAAGTCAGCATTGACTGACACATCGGGTCTCGGGGATTTGAGAGCCCAGTGATCAACCAAGAACTTGCGAAGCTGCGAGTTCTGGTCCTCCGATAAGTCGAAGGAGGGAAGCCCAGCGAAGAGAACTGTGGGTGCAGATTCTTGATAGGGAAACATAAGATACTTGGAGCTCTTCGGGCTGAGAAGAAGTTGAATATCCTGTGAGCGGACATGCCCTAGGTGGTGCGCCTTGCGTCAAGTGGTATCAGAGATTAGAAAAGATTCTTTTCTTTCTATAGTAAGGGATAGGAAAAGTTCACCATGCCGCCAAGGAGAATGGGTAGACAATCACCCAATCCATAGGAGGAAAGGGAATTGTCCATAGAAGGAGGTAGGCAAGTGCAGAATCCAGACATGGAGAGAGAAATACGAAATCTTCGTGCCAAAATGGAGGACATGGAGACATCACGAAGGCGCAAAGATAATGTAGGAGATATCAGTGAATCTGAAGATGAAGAGGATGTTGGGCACGGAGGAGAAGAAATCCCAGCGGAATATGTAGCGAGTGAATTCTTACTTAAAGCTATTGCAAGAATGAGTACAAAGGTAAAGATGGACATTCCAGTTTATGAGGGAAATCTGGATGCGGAAGAGCTACTGGATTGGATTAGAGCTCTAGACACTTACTTCGATTATGAAGATATAGAAGAGGATAAGAAGGTCAAGCATGCCATCATGAGATTAAAAGGACATGCAGCCTTGTGGTAGGATGAACTACAAGCTGACAGGCATTGCCAGGGCAAGCAGAAAATTAAGAGCTGGGACAGGATGATTGCAAAGATGAAGGCAAAATTCATTCCCAGAGATTATCAAATTTCTCTGTTCAGGAGGATGCAGAACTTGAGACAGCAGCTGATGACAGTGAAGGAGTATACTGAGGAATTTTATAGGTTGAATATCAGGGTAGGTCATCGCGAAAGCAATGAAAAAAAGGTGGCTAGGTATATGAATGTCCTGAGGTATGAAATTCAGAATGAAATAAATATGGAAACCATCCGAACGGTGGAGGATGCCTATCAAATGGCTTTGAAAGCTGAAGAGAAGCTGATCCGTAAGCAAGGTTAGCGAGGCAGAGGCAGGAGTCAGCCCAAAGGCAAATTGGCTTCCCAAGATAAATACCAGAAGCCCAAGGATGACTGGAAGAAACCTCAGACTCAGACAGAGAGAGGTGGAAGTTCACAGCGAGGGTGATATGCTGAGAAAAGGGAACAACATACTGAGCAGAAAGGAGGATATGCTGATAATAATAGGTTTCCTCATACCAGAGGTAGAGGAAGAGGAAGAGGTGGAGTAATCACATGCTTCACATGTGGAAAAAATGGGCACAATTAATTCGAGTGTCCAGAGAAAAAGAAAGAAACGAGAGAGACTCACATCGTCGAGGCACAGAGGCGAGATGTTGAGGCAGAGTATGCTGAAGGCAGAAGATCACTGGTGATGTGGAAAGTTCTTTTGACGCCAGAGAAGGAGATGGAGAATTCAATGCAGAGGAACGGTCTTTTTAGGACTACTTGCAAGACCAAGGATAGAGTGTGCAAGGTCATCGTGGACAGTGGAAGCACCGATAATCTTGTTTCAACCGAGATGGTAGAAAAGTTGGAGCTGGAGACAACTGATCACCTGAGTCCATACAAAGTTTCATGGCTACAGAAGGGACATTAGGTAAATGTCACTAAATAGTGCTTAGTTGACATTAAGATAGGAGGATATAATGACAGGATTTTATGTGATGTTATTCCTATGGATGTCTGTCATTTATTACTGGTTAGACCATGGAAATATGATAGAAATGTAATTCATGATGGGAGAATGAATACATATACCCTGGAGAGGAATGGGAGAACTCATATGTTGTACCCAATTGAAGATAAAGAGGTGAAGCCGAGGGTAAACAACACAGTACTTCTCATGAATGGGAAGGAACTTCTTACAAAAGTTAATAAGAAGGAGGATCCATAATTATTTGTGGTCAGAAAACCAAGAATTGTTCTGACTAGTACCAGGGTGGATGATTTGCTAGAAGAAGTTCAGGAACTGCTGGAAGAGTTCGCTGAAATTGTAGTGGACGAACTACCTCATTCGTTGCCACCGATAAGAAGTGTGAGTCATCATATAGACCTCATACCAGGAGCTAGTTTGCCAAACAAAGCCGCGTACAGATTGACACCACAGGAGAATGAGGAGGTCAATAAGCAGGTCCAGGATTTATTGGACAAGGGATTGGTTAGAGAAATCTTGAGTCCGTGTGTTGTTCCAACAGTACTCAGTCCGAAGAAAGACGGAGGCTGGAGGATGTGCACTAATTCAAGAGCCATTAATAAGATAACTATCAGGTATAGATTTCCATTGCCGAGGATGGATGATCTGATGGATTGCTTAAGTGGAGCAATTTTTTTTTCAAAGGTAGATTTGAAGAGTGGATATCATCAGATTCGTATGAGAGAATGTGACGAATGGAAAACATCGTTCAAGACAAACAAATGTTTGTACGAATGGCTAGTCATGCCATTTGGCTTGACGAATGCACCAAGTACCTTTATGAGGTTGATGAATGAAGTCCTGAAGGAATTCATCGGAAAATTTGTCATCGTGTATCTGGATGACATATTGATTTTCAGCAGGACGAAGGATGAGCATTTGAAGCATTTGGCCATTGTAATGAAGAAGCTACGGCAAGAGAAGCTGTTGATAAACATGAAGAAGTCCTCATTTATGAAGACAAAACTCATTTATTTGGGTTTTGTTATTTCAGATAATTAGTTGAGGATGGATCCAGATAATGTGGAGGTAATCAAGAATTGGCCATCACCGAGGAACGTATTTGAGGTGAGGAGTTTTCATGGACTGGCTAGTTTCTACCAAAAATTCATTAGAAATTTCAGCACGATTAGTGCAGCAATGATGGATACAGTGAAGAAAAGACATAAATCTTTTCACTGGACTGAAGAGGCTGAGAAGAGTTTCAATTTATTGAAATGAAGGATTACAGAACAACCAATTTTGGTGTTGTCGGATTTTCAAAAGACATTCCAGGTAAAATGTGATGCAAGCGGGTTTGCCATAGGAGCATTCTTAAGTCAGGAGGACAGACTGATTGCATATTTCAGCGAGAAGATGAATGAGGCAAAAGAAAAGTACTCCACATATGATAAGGAATTTTATGCCATCATCCAGGCATTGAAAAAATGGAGACACTATTTGATTCGAAAGGAATTTTTTTTATCTAGTGATAACCATGCATTACAATTTGTGACTCAATAGAAAAAGTTGAATCAGAGGCATGTTAAATGGGTTGAATACATGCAAAATTTCACTTTCATGATAAAACATATTTCTGGTACTGCTAACAAAGTTGTTGATGCTTTGAGCAGGAAGTGTTTGTTGTTGCAGGAGTTCAAAGTCTGAACATTAGGCTTTGATGATCTTAAGGACATGTATGCAGATGATTCAGACTTTAAGGAAGTGTATGAAGCAGATGAGAATCCAATTCTTAGAGACAGAAGCCAGTGGATAGAGTATGTGATCTAGGATGGATTGTTGTTCAAAGGCAATCAACTGTGTATTCCTAATTGCTCCATGAGGGAGAACTTGTTGAAAGAAAAGCATAGTGGAGGATTGGCTGGACACTTCGGTCATGATAAGACATTTGCAAAGCTGAGCGAGTCATACTTTTGGCCAGGGATGCAAGTGCATGTCGAGAGATTTGTAGATAGGTGCAGAATTTGCCAGCATTCAAAAGGAAAGAAACAAAATGCAGGATTTTATCAGCCATTGCCCATACCAAACAAGTTGTGGGATGAAATTAGCATGGATTTTATATTGGGGTTGCCAAGGACCCAAAGAGGTGTTGATTCCATCTTTGTGGTAGTGGATAGGTTTTCCAAGATGGCACATTTTATCCCATGCCAGAAGACCAGTGATGCGACTCACATTGCAAATCTATTCTTCAAGGAGGTCGTTCGACTTCATGGATTGCCGAAAAGCATAGTTTCAGACAGAGACACAAAATTCATAGGGCATTTCTGGAGGACATTATGGAAGAAGCTAGGAACTAATTTGATGTTTAGTTTTTCTTATCATCTTCAAATGGATGGACAAACAGAAGTGGTCAACAGAAGTCTGGGAGACTTGTTGAGAAGCTTAGTGACAGAGAACCATAGCAGTCGGGATAGCGTATTTCCGCAGGCAGAGTTTGCTTATAATGACTCAGTGAACCGAAGCACAGGCAGAAGTCCATTTCAGATTTTATATGGAATGTAGCCGAGAGGAGTTTCTGAATTGAGGGATTCATAACAGACTGCGACTAGCAGTGCTAGTGTAGAAGAATTCGCTGAAGCGATGAAAGAACTTCACACCAGGGTGAAGGAGCGGCTATTGAAATCAAGCCAGGAGTACAAGCGCAGAGCCGATCAGCATAGAAGACAACTTCAGTTTGAAGTTGGTGATCTAGTTCTAGCACACTTGAGGAAGGAAAGGTTCCCAAGGGGAACATATAATAAATTAAAAATGAAGAAAATTGGGCCATGCAAGGTCTTGAAGAAAATGGGACAAAATGCTTATGAAATTGAGTTACCGGATGGGATCGGAATATCTCCGACATTTAATGTTTCATATTTATATCCATATAAAGCTGATGAAGCAGGAGTAGAAAGTGATGATCAACCAGAGGTCCAGTGGCAGAAGAAGATGCCAGTTGCAGAGAAGCCACAGATGGAACAGATACTGGATAAACGAGTGGGTAAGAAAACCAGAAGGAAGGAATATTTTGAATATTTGGTCAAGTGGAAGGGTCATCTAGTTGAAGATGCCAGCTGGGAGACTGAAGCAAAGATACAAAAGCATGGACATACTATGCAGGAGCTCATGGACAGGAGCCCATGCAAATTTTCAAGTGAGGGAGTATGATGCAGGAGCATCTCCTGAGACAAGCGAGCCAGCACAAAAGACAAAGGATAGCCAAGAACACGCCAATGCCAATTTTTAAATTTTCCCTTGAATTTGATGCGCTAAACATAAATGAGATCATTTGTTTTAGGTGCCTTGGTAAAATGTAATCAGACCTCAAGCCATACGCTCTTGTCTGAAGTAGATGGAGGCATTTATAGTAGTAGATGCAAGTAGGTAGAATTGAATTCTTAGATTAGACAGTTTTAGAGTGCAAGAGGGAAAACGGATATAGACACCCTCATTTCTCATTGTAACGGAAGACATCATAATTCAGAGTAGGCAGAGCATATGAGTATAGCAAAAAATTGTAGAAGAACACCCATGTACAGATCTTGAATTAATAGAAGAAGTTGATTCAGATTCATGGATGTTGTATTCTCTGTGTATGTGTGTTGAATGCTATGCTCATGAGTATTTACTTCCTCTTAAGCATTTTCTATTATGTTTTGTGTATGATTTCATGTTTTAAACAGAAATCCGAGGATAAGGAGGAATGAGTTTCAATCATTTCTCTATCTGAGCAAGGATTCCTGCAAGGAGTGCAGTCGAAAACATACGCAAGGAGTGCGTTGATGGAAGCTCAGATATTTTAACTCTTGTTCTCATTCTCTCACAAGTGAACGTGGGTTGCTGGAGCTGTGCAAGGAGTGCACAGGATAAGAGAGGAAGCCTTAGTCGTGAAGAGGAGCAGAAGCTTTGGAGGACTGCTGCTACGGGCATGCACAGAGTCAAAGGAAGCTCAAACAGTTGAAATGTTCGCAGGTTTGCCACAAGGAGTGCGTGCAAAGAACCTCGTTGAGGTCGAAGTAATTTAGAAAAGATCAGGAAGGGTAGGCCTCTGAGTCGCTGAAGATCAGCATAGATAAGTGTGACTTGAAGTTGCAAGAAACATCACAGGTTGGTGAAGCGGCGAAGGAGTCTCGTGGAGAGGCACTTATTCATTTCACAGAATCCTCAAAGGGAGAATGGACAGACGAAATCTTTGGAGGAGATTTCACGAAGTTTCGAGAGCCGTTGGATCTTTCGAAGGTGCGAGGTAGTTACAGCGCAAGTGTGGAGAGGGTCTAAGCTCAGGAGGGGCAGCACCGTTGATCCAAGTCGATCAGGGCCATTGGATTATTCACGAGATCGCCTATCAAGACCTCGTGAGAAAGGTGTCCAAGATTTGGTGACGAGAATCGCGATATTACGATACGCGATATCTTGACGACCACGAGAGTGGTGTGGGGCCACAGGAGTCGGCAGTAGATAGGTGGCACATCGCATGTCGGGATCTCGTGGGTGGAAGGCTTGAGAGCTTGGTGTCAAGAGTCGCGAGATGTGAGGCCACGAAGCGGCGAAGTGGTGAGAGGAGACCAGGAACCATCCATCTGAGGAGGACAGGTGGCAGGGATCGAGAGATCTCACGAAATCGGGAGTTCGCAGGGTGAGGGCCCAAGTATTGGGTACCCCAAGTCACGAAGGTGCGAGTAGTGAGGAAGAAGGGTAGCCGTCGGATCCACACATGGGATCGTGTATCGGAGTCTCGTGAGAAAAGACTTGAGGGTTTGGCCACGGGGATCGCGAGATTGTGATACAGCTGGAGGACAGTGTGGGCCATAGCGAAGTTAGCGAGTGGAGGACAGGTGGCATGGAGCCATCGGGATCTCGCCGTGAGAAGTCCACAAATATCGGTGTTAGGATTCATGACCCCGCGAACTCCGAAGTTCCGATAGAAACGACAGAAGCTAACGTGCACGTGCGCATCGGCGTTTTGGTGCAACGGGCATCAGGATTTGTAAACCCGAGTGTTTGGCGTCGCGAGTAGCGAAGTCGCGAGTGGCGAGATCGCGATAGCGCAGAAGTCGCAAGTAGCGAGATCACGATAGCGCGGAAGTCCTGACTGAGTAATAAGAGAAAAGTCAGCATTGACTGACACATCGGGTCTCAGGGATTTGAGAGCCCAGTGATCAACCGAGAACTTGTGAAGCTGCGAGTTCCGGTCCTCCGATAAGTAGAAGGAGGGAAGCCCAGTGAAGAGAACTGTGGGTGCAGATTCCTGATAGGGAAACAGAAGAGACTTGGAGCTCTTCAGGCCGAGAAGAAGTTGAATATCCTGTGAGCGGACGTGCCCTGGGTGGCGCACCCTGCGTCACCTTTCTTCCCATAGTAGTGACAAACAAGGATGTATTCAAAGAGGAAATAACCTCTGCCCAGGAAGTGAGAGGTGACATTCTATTTGATCAATGGCTTCCAATTTTTTATCACCTAGGTTTCAGTGGATTTAGGGGACGGCCACAGGCTAGTGAAATGCCCCACAAGTGCGCGTTCAGACATTGATAAGGCTACCTGTATAGGAATATCTGGTGAGAGAGATACCTCCAACATTTCTTCCACTCTTTTGACAAATTTCGAGCATTCTGTCTTCTTCTTCTTGGGAAAGGATTAAATCAGTGAACTGAAAGTGAAATCGTTTGGGAGTGACGGAGGAGGATGGGGAGGAGAGGAATCCCTAGGCAAGCACTGCTCCTCTGTGGCTGCGACAACCCTAGCAGCGGAGTTGCAGAGCTATTCGATCAGAATATTGTTTCATGAGAACTCAGTACATCCCAGTACTTGTTGTATTTTCTCCTTCAAATTTTGTGTTGTTACTCTACTTGTTGTTACTCACTATTACTCTGTTGCAACTTGCTATAACTCTGCTGCAACACTTTCTATAACTTTGCTGCAACTCACTATAACTATGTTGTAACTCTACTGCAACACTATGTTGTAACTGTACTTTCTCCTTCGAATTTTGTGTTGCTACTCCACTTTTTGTTACTCACTATTACTCTACTGCAACTCGCTATAACTCTACTGCAACACTTTCTGTAACTCTGTTGCAACTCACTATAACTATGTTGTAACTCT
>JASDQU010411063.1:0-10478 GCA_032191745.1 Picea mariana | reverse complement strand
CAGCCTTGATATTTGTTTAATTATAAATTAAAAAGTTAAAATTTCTATTATTATTATAATTATAATGAAGTAAATAAATCTTATGTGTACTAGTTGGTTTTGTAACTAAATAAATCTAATAATTATAATGAAGTAAATAAATCTTATGTGTACTAGTTGGTTTTTTTCCAGAAAAGAAAATTACTTATTAGATTTTTCATAATATGATTGTGTTATAATACAAAACTATGACGAAAGTGCTCTATTGACTTCCCAGAACTGAAATCTTTTTTCTAATATCAGAAATAGTGGATATATCATCCTATGTTATTCTGATAATCCCCAACCTCGATGGCTCTGTGGTATCGGAATCCTATTATCGGTCAGGTAGATGCTCCAAAGAAATATTGTAATAGTGCCTCCTGATTGAACCTCCCAGGTTTGAATAGTGTTAATCCCCATCCTCGGCGACTCTGTGATATCATAATCATGTTGTCAGTTAGGGAGGAGCTCAAAGGAATTACAGTAATATCGCCTCCAGATCATGATAAGAACCTTCAGGATTTTAGTGTTTACCAAAGACATTAATGTAGAGTGGGGTCCCCAGCGTGTTATCAATCCATCGGGTGTATATTATCTGGCCTACATGCTCAATGTCCTGGAGAGCCCTTTTAGACATTTCATCTGCCGATTTATTATAATCCCTATAGGAATGAGTGAAAGTAAGAGTGATGAAGTAGGTGTGTAACCTGTTAATGTGATCCTTCCATCCCTCTAGTGCGATATTGTTTAACTTTCCTCTACCTTTGCACCACTTAATCACCAATTTGGAGTCACCAACGATCTGTATCGAGTGCAAATTAAGAATTTTTTCTAGAAGAAGCATCATCCATACTCCAATTAGATCTGCTTTTTTGTTGGAGCCTGCACCCAAATTAAAAGTCCACTTGATATGTAGATTTTGACCATAAATAATGACCCCGCCCGTACCACTTCTTTGTCTATCACATGAGGCTGCCCCATCGAACAGGCCAACCATTCTTTGTAGTGTGGGAGGAGCTCTGATCTTTGTAGTAATTTTTCTCCCCTATAGGTTCTTACAGGTTTTATATCTAATCAAAGAGTTCTTTGCCACCACCATCGGAAGAGTGATTCCACCAATAAATAGGAGAGCATTGCACTCAAGCCATATACTCCAACAAAAAATCACTGGAAGAGTGATAAGGGAGTGGTGATTTTTGTTCAATGATGTGAGACACTTTGCCACAGAGTCACCCCTCCAAATCAGTGGGATTTCTAAAGAGTCTCCTATATGAGTCCAAACCTGTTGTGTGAATGGACAGGTGACAAAAAGATGAAGGGTATTCTCTATATTGTTACGACATAAGACATAGAAGCCCGGTCCTTCCCACCCATGAGATACCAAGGTGTCCCAAGTAAGAATTTTCTTTTTCAAAATCAGCGAGAAAAAACATTTCATTTTTAATTCAGTCTGCCATTTCCATAATTTGAATACCCAACTTTTGGCAGGCTATCCCCACATAACATCTGATGCTGCTTTGTATAAATTTCTTATCGTCGGAAAGCCGGAGCCGTCTCCCCCAGACCATCTTAATTCATCCTCCTTGTGTTCAGGGACAATGCTAGCTCCCGATAGAGAATGAATAAAGCTTTCCCAAAAGTGTGCTAGATCATCTGATAATCCCAATTGTCGCGAGTCTTTCCAGTAGGACTAGAGAGACGTCGTAGAATCTTGGTTACTGACTTGGTAAAGAAAGGTAATTCCTTTGCTTTTTAATGCATTCAATAGTGGAGTCAGCAGAAAATAAAGGTTGTTGAGGCCCCTGATCTGATCCCTACCCACCTGAATCGCAGTTCCATTTCCTGGTTTCCAGCATAACCAGTGATCCAGTAGATATTTTGATTTGTGTAAATGCCTCCAGGAAGGAGAAGATGTCCCACTTGTGAATGTCTTTGTTCTGAACCAAAGTGAGACAAACTCAAAAGGGATATATTTGTCTTTGATTATCTTTTGCCAAATTCCTTTCGTAGATAGTTCACATTAGAGGGATTTCACCGCCAAAGTTTTGCTGAAAATATCCAAGTTCTTTATCCCCCATCCACCAGCTGATTTTGGTTTTTCCAGGCTGTCCCAATTACAGAGATGAAAATGGTTTTTCACTTTTTCCCCAGACCAGAGGAAAGAGTAAATTAGTTTTCAGAGTCTATTGAGTATTGAAGACGGAATGGGAGCCAAATACATCCAGAAAACTGATTGACTGATAAGAACCGCTTTGATCAACACTAGATGACCTCCCAATGTAAGCCATCGATTGCACCAGTGATCAAGTTGTTTTTCAAATTTTTTAATTAGCCAACCCCAATCAGTTGCTTTATAACAATTTGGTTTCAAAAAGTGTCCAAGATACTTAACACCTGAATCAATATTATCAAAGCAAAAAGGGAAAAGTTCATTGTAGTGCAACAGATCTGGTTCCTTCACTCTAGCGGAAAAAATAACCGATTTTCCTTCGTTAATATGAAGACCAGTAGAGGTTTGAAAGACTTTTAAAATGTATGAAATCACTGTCCATTCCTTTATACAAGCCTTAGTCAAGATCAATACATCATTCGCAAATAGGAGATGTAGGATCTTCGTGAGTCGAGTGACTTGTATACCAGTGACTAAGCCTGCTTCCTTCGCCTGTTTGATAAGAATGCTCAGACTTTCCATGATCAAGATGAAAAGAAGCAGAGATAAAGGGCGCCCCTGTCTAAGTCCCTTTCCCCTCTGGAAGAAAATAGAGGGTTCTCCATTTATTAAAACCGCAAAAGAAGCAGAAGTTATGAAACTCATAATCCAACTTGTGGTTTTTTGCTCAAAACCAGTCTTTATAAGAATCAGATGAAGGAAGTCCCAACTAATCATATCATAAGCTTCCCTAAGGTCAAGCTTCATGATTAAATCCTTTTGTTTTTTTGTTTTAATGCTGTGGAGGCATTCTTGTTTCGTGCCCACTGCATCCAGAATCTATCTTCCATGTAGGAAACCCAGCTATTCCTCGGCTATACCTTTAGAAAGAATCGACCACAAACGATTGGCCAATAATTTTGCAATAATTTTATAACATAAATTACACAAAGAAATGGGACGGAAATACCCAAAGTTAGCTGGATTATTTTCTTTTGGAATTAATACGATAAAAGTTGAGTTTAAATATTTTATCACCTCATCGTTAATTCTTGATTCCTCTACCATGCTGAGAAGATCGTCACCCACCAACTCAAAGAAGTGGAGGAAGAACTCCACTTTCCAGCCATTCGGGACTGGGATTTTATCTTTGGTAAAGCCTTTAAGGATACTCTCAATGTCCTCCAAAGTGCACGGTTTTTCCAGCATGCCTAAGTCTTCTTCCGACACCAATGATTGATAAGTGTTAGCCAGCAAAATTTGTTCCTCGCTAATCAATCCAGCCTTGTTGACATCTGATTTGAAATATTGTATTGCTTCATTCTTTAATTCAGATTGACCAGAGAGTAAAATTCCTTCCTCACTGTGCAGGTCCCAAATGTATTTGCGGTTTTTTTGGGCACTTGCAATTTTATGGAAGAACTTTGTATTACGGTCTCCATTGTGAAGCCAAACATCCCTTCTTTTTTGGATCCATGATTCTTCTTCATCTTTTATTAACAGGGATATGGTCGCTTCCTTTTTGCTTATGAGTTCACATATGTCCTTTTTTTATATCTTCTAGTGAATCATGATATAGTAACTCTAAATCTGATTCAAGTGTTGCTATATTTTGATGGCATAGTGTTTTATATTGCTTGCTCCATTTCTTTATTTCCTTTTTTAAACATTGGATCTTCTAGACCAGCCTCCGTTGGCGCCCAATTTCATGCAGAAATTTAGAATCCTACCAAATATCTAGAATAATTCGTTGAAAATCCGCTTCCTTAAGCCAGCAAGAATTTAATTTAAAAGGGAAGTTTCTATGGTGGTGTAAGCTTGAGAGTTCCAACACTATGGGGGCATGGTCTGAAATGTAAGGCAAAGCCACCCATGCTCTATAACAAGACAATTTTTCCAGTAAGGTGGACGACACAAAATGTCGGTCCAACCTTTTTTGAATGCCTTCCTCCCCCTGTCGGCCATTTCTCCAAGTTGGCACCAAAACCTCTGGAAGGATATCCACCAATCCTTCATCAGTAAAGAGTTTTTTTAAGAAGCATGCCAAAGGATCTGGTTGTCCTTGGGAGCCCCAGCTCTCTCCTTCCAAAAGGGTAAAATTAAAGTCGCCTGCTACTATCAAGTGCTTGTGAGCAAGGAGTCCTCGCTCACTGACCTTTTTCCATAAGTCTTTCCTCTGTGTGAAAGGGTCGTAGAAATTCAGGAAGGATATATCTTATTTTAATTCATAACTAAAACCTGTACACAAAATTCCCCCACAAGTAATAAAAGGGTGCAAAGAAAGTTTAGCAGGGTTCCAAACCACTAATAAACCCCCGGATCTGCTAGCCGAGCTAACCGCTGCTAAGTACCACTCAGGTTTAATTCTATGTAGGAAGGACCAGGCACGATTCTCATCCACTAAGGTTTCTTGAAAAAATGTGATATATGGTTGGTAAAGAAAAAAGAGGCGACGAACCGAGGCGAGTTTATAGGAGTTGTTATCACTGAAATTTCATCTGCACATGGCGACAAGAACTCCACATCATCTGCACATGGCGACAAGAACTCCACATCATCAAAACAGCAATGAAGTCATTCANTAGGGTGCGCGCGCGTATGCGCGGGACAAAAACGTATAACGAGCGCATGCGCGCCCGACGCGCGACTGTCCATACAAAAAGCCGCGCATTTGCTAATACGGTGCATTAATTGCCTAAGTCGGCCTCCCGAACGCCTGTGGACTGGCCCCCGAGATGATTTGACCCTCAGATCAGGGTCGGCTCTGCAAATACGGCGAATTTATGGCTTAAGCGAACCCTAAACAGGTCTGTGTTTACACCGGAAGCTAGTTACGTGACCGCCTGGAAATTGATATAAATAGCAGTGAAGACTCATTGTTTCAGCAGATAATTCAAAGCAAAGTTACGCTATCCAGATGCTTCAGAGCCTAGCCTTTGACAACCAGTTCATCAGCTGTGTAATCCCGAGTTCTCTCACCACCCATTTATGTTCTGTTCATTTTGTAAGGAAGGAATTCAATTGAGGATCCCCGAAGGACCTTCCGCTGGAGGGAAGAGGAACCATTATCCCTTTCTTTAGCGTGTGCTATGGTTTTCGCTAATAGATCAAGTCTTGAAACCATTGATAACTCCCTTGTCTCACATTTGAAGTTTTTGTTTATTGTTGTAGTGTTATTTGCTTTTCAGCTGTTAGATAGATTTTATTCTGTTTGGTTTTCTGTTAACCCTTTTTTCTCCACAGCATCCTGTTCTGCCTTGTTGAGCCCAACAGGGCATGCTAGTGCTCCCATTTTTGCTCACCCGGCGACGATTCGAGCACGAACAGGAGCTCCTCACTCCCCTTAAATTAAGAGACAAAAGGATCATGATTTTGAACGTGCTAGGGCTTTGATGCCTCTAAGCACCCCAAAATCTGAGTCAGTAGATGATAATGTTACATTTTCCGAAGAGATGACCTCCGCTCGTTTCCTCACACTCTAGGTTTTGATGGGAGAAAATTCGCATCCAAGGCCCTTTGACTAGATAAATCCTTTCTTACCCAATGTTGGTCAAGCATCACCAAAGTTCTGATTAGGGAAAGCATAGGAGGAAGAAGGTTCTAAATTAATGACCTCCTTCCCCTGATAGGTGGGTAAAGTAAGAGGTTCCAGAAGCTCATGTAGCACTGAAACCAAAGGACTCGAACCATCAAAAGAGTCCTCCTATCGTCGACCCTGTGTTGAGTCCGAAACAAAGAGCGTGTCTGTAGTCAGTACATGAACCAAGACATCATAGGATAATGTAGGACTATCCTTTTTGGAAGGGCCCAAACAAGGAGTAACATCCTCAGGTAGAGAGTCATGTTCAATCCCCATCTTCCTTTGTATAGTAATTGGTCTCGGCAACCACGGATCAGTCACTAACCTTTCAGCAACAACCGCATTCCCCAAGGCTTTCATTATAGGGGAAGGAGGAAACAAGGAGGGACATGTAGTACATAAGTCCTGGGAAGGCCCCTCCTCCATGCAAAAACAAAAATCAGGCGAAGCATCAGGAGCGGGTGCAGGCACCTCTAAGACCACAGTGGGTATAATAGGGTCTGAAAAAACTATGTTCTGAGACTGGTCTAGTGTGAGCCTTTCCCAGGAAGTAAGTGAGGCGTAGAGAGAGGGACACAGACTCTTGAGCTTGTTGGTGAAAAAGGTGTCACTGTTATCTTCGTCTGACGCATCTTCCTCGGGTGATAAAAAGTTCAGTCCCCTAGAACATACTTATGGAGGATCTAAGCTCGGCGGGATTCTGAGGAGTTCATAATCTAAAGAAGAATCTTCCAGGGTTAGGCCAATGCAAGCCCTACGAAGATGGCCTATTTTTCTGCAATATGTGCATCTGAAAGGAATCCCTAGATAATCAAGTGTCTGGGAACGAATCATCCCCCTCCATTCCAGTTCCACGGCTTCAGGGAGGCCCACATGAATGTCCATATCGACGAGGACTCTGCATAGATGCTTATTACCAGCAAAGAGGACCTTATCATCGACTGCCATAAATCATCCAAGACCATTAGAAATCTCCGCAAAATCCCATTTGTTCCACCATTGTAGTGGCAAGTCAGGCAATAAAACCCATAAATGATGAAGGTGAAAGTATTCTTTAGCTGGATCAAAAGAAAGTCTCCACCATTTAAGCATGAGACTCCCTCCTCCCATCAACCATCTAGACTCCAAAAGAAATGATGCATCCTTCGTATTTTGGCATTTAAAACCAAACCATCCTCTAGACAGGTAGGAAATCTCTGGAGAGTAACCTAGGAGCGGTTTCCAAGTAGTATCCACCCAATGTTTTAATGGAAAAGTAACCAAATGGCGATAGGAGTATCTCCCTACCAAGGAGCACATAGCCATCGAACAAGCCTCCTCTAACCCCGCATCTAATCCGAGGATGAAGCGACGTTTAACTTTGTTTGGTTTCTGATGCAAGAGCATCGCAAGTAGAAATCACGCAGAGGTGGAAGGCAGCTGGGACAAGCGCCAACGCATTTCGACACATTGTAAAAGTGTTTTGAAATCAATGTGTGGATATTAAATGAAATAATTAAGAGGAGACGTACTTACAGATTGTAATCAGACCTTGAGCGATCCGCTCTCGTCTGAATTAGGTAGAGGCATTTATGTAAAATAAATGTAAGTAGGTAGCTTTGAATTGCAGATTATACAGTTTTAGGAGCGGAGGGAAAACCGACTATAGACACCCTCATCTTATATCATTGTAACATTAACAATGAACATTGTCAATTTTGAGCATAGAGCACAGAGAGGAGAAGGAGCGGAGAACTGTATTTGAAAACACCTATGTACAGAAGTCCTAAATTAATATATGAAGATTTGATTCAGACTTATGGTGTTGTGATATTCTCTGTGTATGCATGTTGAATGTTATGCCTAGTCTTGTTTTACTCTTACTGTCATGCATTTGTTGTTTATGTTGCGTATGTACGATTTCTTGTTGAATGTCTGAAATCTGAAGAGAGGAAGAGTAAGGAATGAGTTTCAATTGTTTCTCTGTCTGAGCAAGAGTTTTTCCTGCAAGGAGTGCAGTGAAGTTGTCCGCAAGGAGTGCGTTGAGAAGAGTTCAGAGTTTCATCTATGAAATCTCAGAAGAGATAATGTTATTCTCATTCTCGCAGAAGTGCAATTTAAGCACAGGAGTCGCGCAAGGTGTGCACAGGCTTAGTGAAGTCTCATAGTTACAATTTGAGTGAAATTGTTGAAGGATTGTTGTCGCAAGAAGTGCACAGAGTCGAAGAGCTTCATATATTTAAACATATTTGAAGAAGTGCCACAAGGAGTGCGCGTAGAAGGTATCCCCAGAGTACTTGAGGATTTTTCAATCAAGCCCAGGAGGGATAGGGTCTTCGAAGTTGTCGAAGAGAAGTTCAAGAGGGCTAGCGCCTTGAAGAAGTTGAAAGGAGGCATAGCAAAGTTGGTTTGCAGGTGAACAAGTTCCAGGAAGGAATACCTTGTTCATTTTGCAGGATTTGACAAGGAGGTATTGGAAGGTCGAAATTCTCCAAGGGGAATTCGCGAAGTTCCAAGAGCCGTCAGATCGTGCAGAGGAGAAGGGGAGTTATGATAAGCCTATTTTCAAGTTTAAGTTCAAGTGAAATACAGTAGTAGGATCCAAGTCAATAAGGGTCGTTGGATCACTTGCGAACTCTCATTTCGCGAATTCGCGAGCTGAAGGGTCAAAAACCTTGCACTAAGTCGTGAGATCACGAAAGGCAAAGTCCCGTCAGGGCGAGAAGTTCTGTTGTGGGACCCTCTTTTATAACATGTTGGAATTCAACACCTCGAAAATTTGGAGGATCAGCATTTTGGGTTTCGGCAGTTGTAGAGTCGAGACTTTTTTCCCGAAAGTCCCGAAGTCGCGAGTTGCAATAAAGAGTATCGAGGAGTTTGGGACCTCGGCACTTCGGGTGTCAGGATACAAAGGAGGAATCACTTGGAGGAGAAAAGTCTTGAAGTGTCGAAGCTAGGCACGAGATGGCACTGACAAAAGGGAGCTATACCCATTTCGCGATCTCGGGTATCGTGAGATTGCGAGTTGCGACAAGCACCTTTGGAAATGGGCCTTGGTCGTAGCGTTGTGGTCTCTCAGAGAAGGTGGAGCTCGTGCCTAGTGCTGTTCGCACAGGGGAGTTGCTGGAAGGACCTGTGGATCGATTTGACTGAGATTCTAGTGGGAATAGAAAGAGTTGCTTCAGCTCAAGGAGAGATTAGAATGATCCTTTGTAGCGGATCTTGACCCGTGGGTCGGGGGTTTGCACCAAGTTTGGTATCAAATCACAGAAAGATTTATTTGCTTTCTGTAGCAGGGAAAAGAAATATTTACCATACCGCCGAGAAGAAGAGATAGGAAAACACCCAAACTGCTAGAGGAGAGGGAAATTCCAGAAGAAAGGGGTAGGTAGGTGCCAAATCCAGCCATGGAAAGAGAGATGCATAACATATGCACCAGACTCGTGGACGTAGAAATAAAATAGAGGCACACAGATGGTGTTGGAGATGTCAGTGAATCTGAAAGTGAAGATGAAGTTGGACATGAAGGAGAATAAGTTGCAGCAGAGGATGCAACGAATGAACGTCTGATTAGGGCAGTTGCAAGAATGAGTGCCAGGGCGAAAATGGACATTCTAGTATATGAGGGAAACCTGGATGTTGAAGAGCTTCTAGACTGGATTAGAGCTCTGGACACGTATTTTGACTATGAAGATGTCAACGAAGACAGGAAGGTCAAACATGCTGTCACGAGTTTGAAAGGACATGCAGCATTGTGGTGGGATGAACCACAAGCTGACAGACGCTGCAAAGGCAAGCAGAAGATCAAGAGTTGGGATAGAATGATCGTGAATATGAAGGCGAAATTCATACCCAGGGATTACCAAATTACTCTGTTTCGAAGAATGCAGAATTTGAGATAGAAGCTAATGTCAGTGAAGGAGTACACTGAAGAGTTCTACAAGCTGAACATCATGGCAGGTCATCGTGAAAGTGATGATGAGAAGGTTGCCAGGTATATGAATGGCCTGAGATACGATATTCAGGATGAGATGAGCATGATGACCATTCGGACGGTGGAAGATGCTTATCAGATGGCTCTAAAGGCTGAAGAGAAGCTGAGTCGAAAGAAAAGTCAGAGAGGCCGAGGCAGAAGTCAGCCTAGAGGCAAGAAAGTTGTCCAAGATAGGAATCAGAAGCCTAAGGAGGAATGGAAGAAACCTCAACCTCAAACTGAGAGAGGTGGAAGCTCACAGAGAGGGCAGTATACTGAAAAAAGAGGATAGTATGTTGATAACAACACTTTTCCTCACGTTAGAGGAAGAGGAAGGGGTAGAGGTGGAGTAATAAAATGCTTCACATGCAGAAATAATGGACACAAATCTTATGAATGCCCAGATAAGAAGAAAGAAGGTGGTGAGACTCTTTGTCGAAGCACAAAGGTGGAATGTTGACGCAGAGGATGTTGAAGGTGGAAGATCACTGGTGATGAGGAAAGTTCTCTTAACGCCAAAAGAGGAGGCGGAGAATCCAGTGCAAAGGAACAGTCTTTTTTGAACTGCTTGCAAGACCAAAGACAGGGTATGCAAAGTCATCGTGGATAATGGTATCACAAACAATCTCGTTTCTACAGAGATGGTAGAAAAGTTGGAGTTGGAGACTATTGAACATCCAAGTTCATACAAAGTTTCATGGCTACAAAAAGGACATCAGGTAAATGTCATTAAAAAATATTTAGTTGAATTTAAAATAGGAGGATATAATGATAAG
>JASDQU010411062.1:0-10478 GCA_032191745.1 Picea mariana | reverse complement strand
TTAGGTATATGATCAATAAAATCCCAATAGACCATGGGATAGATTTAATTCTAGCTAGAGCACAAAATGAAGCCTCAAAATTTCATGGAATCCCATACTATCATGTCTCCCAAAGCAACAATAAACAAGTTGATGCAATGACCAATATGGTATCAAAGATCAGAATGGGGGTGCTATGAGTAAATGGGATCCAAAACACTCAAGTCATCCCTTAACCTCAATTTTAATGACAAGTACCTGGTCCATAATTCACCATGTGTCCCTCATATGTAGGTTGATTCACCAAGGCATAATAATAAACATGAAGAGACTCAACATCCCTTCGCACATGTTTAAGGTTATAGGGATGGGAAATAATGAAGCCACATATTTATTTCTTCTCAAGGCAGGTGGGATAATGAGAAGTTAGGTTTCAACTAGGTGGGAGGACATTGGGATCTTATGCTTTATTCTTTTCAAGTTGTTCTTTGATATAATCTTCTTTTCATTGATTCTTACACAATGGATTCTCTTCAGATCTTAGTTTGTGAATGCTAGAAATCTTGTCTTCTCTAAACATGGTGGACCTAAGTTTAATATTGAATCTATAAGTTTCATAGTCTTTGGATTAAACCATTGGTTCTTGCATTCTAATTTTGGATTCATAACCCCACTTGGTATTCTTTTGACCACGGTCTCAATTTTTATATCTCTTTATGGCTTCATCTTTTCTCATTGTAAGACTCTCAATTGCTCAAAGCTTTTCCTTTTTTTGTTCAATATAATTTGTTGGGATATATTTTTCTCCCTATGACTCACGTAAGTGGTGCCAAAAAATTAATTTTCTCTATGGAGTGGACTTGAGGGACCATCCCCCCTCAGATACCTTAGAGACATTGCCAGACCATATCCCTTTGCAACAGGAAAACATGATCACCTAGAAATCAGTAATCACTTACTTCTTCTATATTGCAGTGCAGTAGGTGATCCAGATATTCCCCTCGCTCTTCCTCATGACACCATTCTATCTTAAGTTTTATTCATTTGTCCTAAGATGTTAGGAGAGATAGATCTAGTGGAGCATGATCTAGTCCCTGGATCCTTTCCCTCTATACTTCTCTCTCCCATTGGGGTTGCCTTCACTCAGAGTGAAATGTTTTATCATAGACCTCAAGCTTTACTTTACTTCTTGTTATTTATATAGGAGTGTACCCCTACTTTTTATCGACAATTTTATACTCAGTGGTCCCATTGACCTACTTTGTGGTCATTTGTTGGACATTAATATGATTATATTATCTATAATAGGTCTTGTTTCAGAGGCCCATATGTCTATTGGTAGAGATATTTCCATCTGATGCTTGGACAATCTTGGTATTTCCAATTTAGTTTTAAGATTGGAGGTCTATTACCTCCAAGACCCATTCTCTCCAAATCGCCAGTATAATATGGATCATCGTGAATTACTTGAGTTAATAATAATCTTAAGTTCCCATGAAGATGTGGTACAAGGAAACAAAGCATCCATCCTTTATGTAATTATCAAATTCAATAAATATGAGCAATAATGTATGGTGTAAATAGCAGAAATCATGAGCACCCTTTTGTAGGTGAAACAAAAAGTGTCCATCCTAGAAAATGAGTGCAATTTCCTCAAAAATATGGTAGAAAAAATGAACGAAGATGCATTCTCGATGGAATCCTATTAGAGGATTTCGTAGAAATGGGAAAAAAAGGATGAGGACAATAATTCAGATGATAGAATCCATGGATATTGTATAATAGGAACTGGCATGAAACAACGCAGGACTAGATGAAGCAACAAATCATCATACATTTTTTTAGCATATGTTTTTTAAAACAATCACTATATTATGTTTCTTTTATAGGATTTATAGTACTAGATACATCTGAAATTTTTTGTCAAAATACGTTAGTAAACCCAGTATAATGTTTTGGATAGATGTGGATAGTTTGAATCTTTTTGACTTTATGTATGTACAAATAGTGTTGTCATCCCTACTGCAATGATTTTTGATAATATAATTTACCAAATGCTTTAAAAAAAAGAAAAAAGAAAATTCAAAATGAGTCTAGAAAAGTCAAGTTAGACCATACCTTCGAAGAAAAGGAACCACATAACTTAGGAGCCTAATACCATTGTGTAGCAACATAATCTTGCAACTTGGAGAGTTGTAATTTCAAACAAAATTAGCCATTGAGAAATGTCTCTTGAGCAAGAAATTTTCACATAGATTAAGTTTGAACATGTAGGAAGTAGTTCGAGAGATTTCTTTGGTGACCACCTTGGAAAGGTAATCACTAATTCTATCTTGTAATTTCACTTGAAAAATACAAGAAAAAGTGAAAGTATCATGTTTTGAAGTCAACTAGTCTTAGGAATCTAAATCAAATTTTCTAAAATTTATAGAACATTAGTGACTTTGATTAGGATTCAAATGTAGTCATACATCTCATGACTGAGATAGGTGGTAGCTAGGATTGAGGAGATTAGTCATATTCTCTCAAACCATAAATAGGACAAGATAAGAGAGACAAATTACACACTTGAGAATACAACAAGAGAGCTGAAAGAGGGTAGAGTGCATTCACAATATAGGAGAGACATATTACACACATGAAAATACAAAAAGAGAGATGAAATAGGGTAGAGTGCATTCAATGAAAATAAGAGAAGAATATTTCTAAAGGGACCATCAAGTAGAGCAAGCATTGCAATCTTAGGTACCATTTTTGTAGCAATCATTTCTTCATGCACAGGTCGTACACCCTAAAATATGATTTTACACTATTTTTTGAGGTGATTTTATTGACCATACAATGGTTGGTTCAAATAAGGCAACAAAGCTCACCTTGTAAGCTTTGATCAAAGGAATGAAACGCTGATTTGAAGGATAAATCCATGTGTTTGTGTTTTATTTATTGCGTTGTTCATTTTTCAATTGTTGTATGATTGATGCAATGTTAAAAAATTTAAATTTCTACTACTAAATAAATTATGTCTTGAGTTATTTAATTAGAGAACATTAGAACAAAAATTACCTAGGTTGAAAATTTCACATGGTATCAGAGCTTATTGCTTTGATTGGGATTCTCAAGAAAATACAATGACAAACCAACTGTCAAAAAGAAGGAGCAACAATTAGGGTTTCAATATTTTTATTTAAGGACTAATTTTCAGATCTAAGAGTTTGTGCATTATATCTCAGATATGGCCTCAACGAGCCTCAAATTTGAGGAAACACTTGATGGCACTCAAATTTCCTGTCATGGAAAGTGAGGGCTGCACTCTTATTAGAAGAAAGTGATCTCTAGGACATGTCAATGTTGTTGTTCCTCTACCTACAAATCCACAACAATTGGTAGCTCAAAAGAAGAAAGAAGTGAATCCCAAGATGATGACCATGGATGCCATAAAGGATCATTTGACCCCTCATACATCCGAGAAGAATATGGCAAAGGAAATGTTCAATTCCCTGGTAAGATTCTATCAAAGTGAAAATATAAATAGAAATATGATATTGTGAAACAAACTGTTGGCATAGGGGCATACCCAGGGTTCAACGATACAAGAGCGCACCAACAAAACCCTAACTACCAGCCCTTTTGGAAACACTTGCAAAGCAGATGAAGTCTCATTCGAGGTAGAGGTAGGGGTGGTTGCAAGACTTAGGTGTCTGCAACCTTAGTTGGGACACAGATCTGTGATTATATCGCTTATAGAGCACTTATCATCGATCATTCATCAATATTCAGTCCTTATTATACTTCGCAGATAGCACAGAGCATCGCAACATTCACTTAGATCTAAGGTATCTTAGTACTTAGTAACAGTAAAACAAATTAGATTTAGTATATCAACACTAAAAATCTTCATACATATCAAATATTCTATCCATACACATCTAATAATCACAAAGCATAAATATATCCATTTAAATATATCGAAGCACTTAGCAAAAGTAGAGATAAGCACAACAAGTCAAGGCACAAAGAATAACACACATATTTACGTGGTTCACCCCCACCCTGGGGCTACATCCACCAACTCTTCTTCTTTATTATTGTTGACCAATTGGTTACAAGCACAAAGCCGTAGAAACCCTTACTTCGCAAAGGACAAAAGATCTGCGGAACCTGCTAGATCCTTCTTCCTTTCCTTTCAACACACAACCTTCTATATCTTCACACAGGGACTTGCACTAAGCTTTGCAAGTCTATACAGAATGCACAAAACTCTTGATCACACAAATCCCTTCTTCGAACTTAGCCTATATCAAATAGATACAATACAATCCTTAAACAGTTTACTAGATGCCTAGATGTCTATTTATACATTACAAAAGTGGGCCTAAAAGTGGGTAAACCCAAGGGCCAACATCCCTATCCCATTATGTTGTCCCAAAACCCAAAATGGGCCCAAAAGTGGGCCGATATCCCATTATCTCTGCTTTTCCCGGTGCTTCATCTTCGACAGGCTGTCAAAGTACCAAAAATGGTCAAATATGACCAAGTAACTTCAAAACTTGGTCAAGGGCCAATAGGCCCCCAACACTCACCTGTGACTCATCCTGAGTCACCCTGGTCTGAGAAATTCTGCCTAGAACTCCTTGATCTTGGATCGAGATGCTGCAATGCTACTGTCTCTTTCTCAGTGAACTCCTGGATGAGTGCGTCATTGACTGGTCCTTTTGGGCACTCACAACTTGTTCAAGTTCTACTCCTTGGCTTTCAACTTAAGTGAACAGTTGGCATGCCTTCTCTTTCACTAGTTGAATTCGTTGAGAGGCTTCCATCCATTTGTTTTGGATCGTGTGGATTTGTTGTTAGCCCATGCATTTCTCTGGAAACCTCTTCATCCTTTTGACTGGTGGCAAGGCCTTTAGCTGCGCTTGTAACGTATCTACATGTTGCTTTTCTTCTTGGAGCTGGGACTCCAACGCATGTAACTCTGGATTCTCCTTAAGGTTTTCGTAAGTTCCACTGTGCTCGAAGAGAAAGTTTTTCTCATTTGGCAACACTGTGCTACTCAACAAGTACTCCCTATACCTGTGTCAAAGCCTGGATGGCTTGCACTGTCTCTTCCTAATCTCGTCAAAGGTGAGCTTCAACTTTATCGGCAATCTGGTGCAATTGGGATGGCTCATCTCTTGGTTCTACTGTTCCTATTGTCAGAGGCATAATGGAGACTACGCAGCTAGAATGGAGTGCCTGCTACACTCCTTGGAGTTCAACCTCGATACGATTATACATCTTCTCCTACTTTTCCTCCTTCTTCTCTAATACCTCCTGTGAAGCACCGTTCACAGCTACAATGATGAAATTAAAATCATCCAATGTGAGGGTAGTCCACATCTTGGTTATAGGGGTTCTAGGTTTCTTCTAGGAGGAATATTTCGAAGCCAAAACCTTTTGTTTCTTCGACGAGTCTTCTTCATACCTAGGCGGTGCTACTTTTCCTTTCCATTGTTCAATTTTTTCACCTTCGATCTCTCTCTATCACCCCCTTCATCTGGTGAAATGGATGTAGTCCTCACAGATGTGTTGTCTCCATCGTGAACCTCTTCAGGCTTCTTCATCTTCCTTGGTCCAGGTGTATCCTGCGCAGCTTCTGGGCTATCTACGTTAGACAAATCCTCAGGGTTGGCTAGAATAAGGAGGTTCACCGACCATTCCTTAGTGATTTCCTCTAAGTCTTCCTCTGTTAGCTTGTAAAATGACTGCAATTGCTACTTGTGATCATCAGTGTGCGCTGTTATATAAATGAAGTGGAGGTTCGCATGAAACTTTAGTAAGGGCCGAAACCTATGGAGGGTATTTGGGTTCATTTGAGGCTTGGACTGGATGGCTTGTTTCAACTGGTTGTAGTAAGTATGGAAGACGACATTGGATTGCCACTGCTTGTTCATATCATTAGAGTAACACAAGGTTCTAAACTTCACGGCCAAAGGTTCGAAGGGATCAATGTCGGGGAAGGTCGCACTTTTCAGTATTTCCCATGCAATGAATGTGATTAGGATGAGAAGCTAGATAAAGTGGAACTCATGCCCTTGGTCTTGTGCTTCTCTGAAATCAAGCTTCAGCTGGTTTGCAAGGTACTGCACCCAAATCATCTATAGTCCCTCCACGCACTTTCCTACGAGGTCAACTACGAGTCTAGTCACTTGGGTGGGTCGATTCATGCGAACTATCTTACCTGCGATCAGCTAACATGTGAGGCGCACTATGCCATTATGGATAGAGGTTACCTTGTAACCTCACGTGCCCTTCTTGACATCGCCATAAGTATCTTTGATTCTCTGTGCTAATGCTCGATATGAGGTCTTTCCAAGGTAAAAATCCTGTGGGTCAGGGCCCTTCATGCTTAGCCCTGTGATCTGATTGATCAAGGTCAGATTCACAGTGATGCGATAGTTCAACCATAAGTAACCTATGTGGTAGCAAGATAACAATAATTTCACACATGCGTTTACTTCCTAGTGTTAGCCGAAGTGTCGGATCTTCATCACATTGAGCAGCATGGACTGCACAAGGTTATGGGTCCATGGCTGTGGGATAATCTTATAATTCTTTCCTTTAGTCATGGTCAGATACTTGTGTGGGGCGAGCATGCTGTAAGCCTTCCTGTCACCAAGGTTGAAGTCACTGAACTTCAATGCTGCGAGCTTATCCTGGTCGGCTCGAACTGCACGTATCCCTTTCGGAAGGTACGTTGTGACCAAATCATAGTCAAAATCTCTGGGCACACTATCTCGGTTAATGGTGCCGCTTAGTGGGGGAAGGTAGGTAGGTACAATGCTCGAACTCATCTTGGTGTTCACAATGTCATCTTTGTGCTTCGTTCTTGCCTCTGTCATGGTTCTGGAAGATCCTGCTCCACGAGCAGTCGATGGAAAAGCTTGTACTCCTCTTGTTGATGATGCTTGCACACCTGTAGACATCCTTCTTTCTGACATGACTTTCTCGATCCTGAGATCAATGAGTAATTCCTTCGTAGATTCTTCAAGTGCGCTAATCTCTTCGGACATATGCGCTCGAGATAAATTATCGGGGTCGCAATGATCTCAGACACTGGTCATGAATGAACAACAAGGGAATGATGATCACTATATACACTTGCTAGTCTGTGGGCTTCAAATTCTTGCTTGGAAAAAGTGTTCTTCGGGCATGGCGCGACGAGATAAATAGGCGATATTGGCAACGGTTTTCTTTGCAATGGGTATGAGACTCATTAATTCATGTCCTGTCCATTATGGCATAGTCCGATGGTCTGGTGATGAGCCATCAATGCATTTCGATCAGAGCGGCATTCGAATGGATATATCAACCTCTAACGACTATATTTCTTCTCCATGGCGAAGTGGCCTATATCATTGTTATGATATGTCGACGAAGTTCAAATTCTACAAGTTTTCCTTCTGTGAGGTACCCTTGGGAACCTGTTGTAAACTTTCAATCTTAGCCTTCATCTTATTCAACTTTCTAGCCTTCTTCCCTAGGAGCTTCGTCTTGGTGGTTCTTTTCCCATTCAGATTATTATTTTCCTTCGACATAGTCAGTTCGTGTTGTTGAGATTCTCTCCTAAGACTCAGGGACAATACTTCTTCTATATCTAAGATAGATACTTCAATCTTCTTTGAGTCCTCTAACGTTCTTGTAGCTTTGACATCTGGGCTTCTAGTGTCAAATAGCTTCTATCTGTTCTCTTGTTATTTAATCAACTGTGTGATCCTTTTGGTCATGAAATCTTTTAACTCTTGTCTTTGTTGTTCTAAGACTTATTATTCTTCCTTATTTCTGGCTTGATCTCTTTCAATCCAATGTTTTCCAAGTAACATAGTAAACAGGGGGTTGTCCTCAATAAACTTGATAATCTCAAAATCTTCTTCTGTCGAAGTTACATTGACATTCATAGGTATCTGAGTGAGCCTCCCACATAGGTTTACCAGTTTCCCTCTGAATAACCCTAATCCTCTTAATGAAGGTATTATAGCAGGCCTTCCTATGGCTTCCCAAATTCTCTTTGGCATAATGTTCACTGGTGTTTCTTCATCAAGGATAGAGTCAATGTCAAAGTCTCCTATTCTTTCTTCAATGTGTTATTTTTCTTTAAAGATCTCTGGTAGCCTAACATGTCGGTGATCATTCAAGGTGTCTTTCATCTGCAGCAATATCTTCTTTGATTCTTGTTGGCGTTCTACTATTTATGAATCTGCCTTAGGGTTTTCTTCATTCAAATTAATTCTTTCAAGCTTAGCAATCATTCTAGGGAAATCCAATACTTCATGGTCCCAAGCTTTGCAACATAGGCAACTAGATCTTCCACCAGGGAATTCTTTAGCAAGATGTCCCGGTCTTCTACAACTATAACATAGGGTTAATCCTCTCTTCCTTTTAAATGATCCCCAACCTCTTCTGGACTGCGCACTAGGATCATGGTAGCTAGTCTACAAAAAAATCGTTCTAGGACCCTGCATCCATTTGTTAGTCCAAACATTATTTCTATGCATAGGTATAACAAATCTATCACTGTACTTATCAGATCTATTCATATAAAGATTTCTTTCATCTATCAAAGCCCTAGTTTTCAAGCTAGGACAGAATCTATCAAACATACCTAGATCCATACTCTAGAAACAAAAATTTCCACTTATTTTACTTCTACAGAGCACAAAGCTTCCAGATCTAATATCTTTTGACTATTCTTACCTTTATCAGAGCATAGATCTTACAGATCTTACCTCTTTTCTGCAGATTTGACCTCTTTTCTTCAGAAAATTCCACTTTTCTTAGAGCACAAAGCATTCAGATATTGCTTATTTTCTTCAGATCTGTCCTTCCTTCTTTAGCATAGAGATTTTAGATCAAGTGGATTACTGCGCACTAGGGCATAGATCCATGCACAGAGCTTCCATAGTTTTAGGGCGAATCTTTGCACAAATCTTCTTCTTCCTTAGTTCCCAACAATCATAGTTTCAGGTCCCGACAATGGAACCATTTGTTGGCACAGGGGAAGACCCAGGGTTCAACGCTACAAAAGTGCACCAACAAAACCCTAACTATCGGCCCTTTCAGAAACACCTACGAAGCAGATGAAGTCTCACTCAAGGTAGAGGCATGGGTGGTTGAAAGACTCAGGTGTCTACAACCTTAGCTGGGACACAGATATGTGATTATATCACTTATAGAGCACTTAGCATCGATCATTCATCAATATTCAGTCCTTATTATACTTCACAGATAGCACAGAGCATCGCAACATTCACTTAGATCTAAGGTATCTTGGTTCTTAGTAACAATAAAGCAAATTAGATTCAGTAGATCAACACTAAGCATCTTCATACATATCAGATTTGGTATCCATACACATCTAATAAGAACAAAGCATAAATATATTGAAGCACTTAACAAAAGTAGAGATAAACACAACCAGTCAAGTAACAAAGCATAACACACAGATTTACGTGGTTCACCCCCACCCTGGGGCTACGTCCACCAACTCTTCTTCTTTATTATCATTGATCAATCGATTACAAGAAAAAATCCATAGAAACCCTTACTTGGCAAAGGACAAAAGATCTGTGCAGCCCGCTAGATCCTTCTTCCTTTCCTTTCAGCACACAACCTTTTATATCTTGACACAGGTACTTGCGCTAAGCTTTGCAAGTCTATACAGAATGCACAAAACTCTCGATCACACAGATCCCTTCTTGTCACTTAGTGATCCAAGTGGATACTGGTGGCCACCCACCTATTCCACTTGGATCCCCACCATTGCTTCTTTCAGTTTTTCAATTTTCACATAGTTTACTATTTTTAGCATTTTTTTCGGGTCCTGAACTTCCGGGGCCATTTGGAGGCCCTAAACGATTTTTTTCTGGGTATGTTTCTGTCACAAAATATCCAACTAATGATGTTAGTTTGTCTCAATCATTGTAGGCCTTGGATATATCTTTCCAATGAGCTATCATACGCCTAAAACAGAGATCGTATGCAAAAGTTACGACCCTGGGAAGTTGATGCACCAACTTACCCAAACAGGGCCCACATGACTTTTGGCGCTTCATCTCCCAGGGTTAGGTTTTTGGATGTCTAGGAATTTTGGCATTCCCATTTATTGTAAAAGGTTCTTCAAAGCCTCATTGTAATCATCTTCTCATGGATGCGAGTAGCGGCCACATCTCTTCTCAGAGATAAGCTACCAACGCCCTAGCTAGTTTATTTCCATTCTGTCTGTAAGCATATTTCAGTCATTTGTTATTAATGAAATGAAGTCTTATTTCCGCTGCATCTCTATGTTTATGTGTATTTCTGTATTTCATTATGTTCTTACATAAATCTCGATCAGTGGTATCAGAGCGGTCTGCTCATTCTCGATCCTTCTTTGCATGTCCCCAACGAGATCGGGGTATAAGGAGTTGGGGCTCGATCTGGTTCAACCTTTGCAAGATCAGCCTCGCAAACCTCGATGACCACCC
>JASDQU010411061.1:0-10478 GCA_032191745.1 Picea mariana | reverse complement strand
AAGCATAATGAATAATGGAAGTCCCAATTCTCTTCGTTTACACACATCATATGAGTGGGACCTATAGATCTAGTAGAAGCATAATTGGGTCGATTCTTAAGTCTATTTTCATTGTCTCATCCATTAATTAAAACCATGAGAAGACAACTTGGGTAGTGTGCTAAGCAAGTTGGGTAGTGTGTTATCTCGGAAAGGGATTTTTTTATGGATTCCACTCTTGTTGGTTCAATACACATACCATATTTTGAAACAATGTGGCCCAACTATTTCCCTCGATCTACACCAAATGTTGAATTTTGTGTACATTTCTTTCATTGTATATAATGGTTGAATCATCTTGTTAAATCTTGATTATCTTTCCTACCAAGTCTTCAAAGAAAAGTCCATTTTCATTTGAAACGTTAATCCAACATTCAAAAGACCAAAGGGCATTCTCAATTATTGGAAGGTTCCCCATGGGGTGGTAAAAGTTTTCTTTCGTTGGTCTTCTTCTTTAACCAAAAATTGGTTATATCCTGACAAACCTTACATAGATAGCATTCCAACCCCAACAACTCTTTTCAACAAGTTTTCTATATTGGAGAGAGGATAATTGTCTTTGAGGGAAAGTGGATTAAGGTTTATAAGGTTGACACACAATTGGAAGTAAAAGCAGCATGCGTGCATGCATGGAAAACCCTAACCCTAGCATCATTAGGTCTTCCATGCATGCGCGTGTGTTGTTTTTCCTTCCAGCTATCGCTTTCCTCTTGTATGCCTTTCTTCCCAAAATAGCCTTTCTTTTTTATTCAGCCTACTTCCAACAAGGGCCTATGATTTTTGCTTCAAGCATCTTTTAGAGTTCTTTCTAAATCAAAGGGGCTAATTTGGGATTAATGTTTCATTGCTTTTGTGTAAAAGGTTGCACCCCTTCCTTTAGAGGAATGGTGTGTTGGATAATGGCTCATTTATAAGCCTTAAAATCATCATATGAGTAGGCAAAGACATTGTGATACTCTCGAATGAGCTTTATAATATATCTTTCTTGCATGAGTAGTGTTCTTTCCTATCTCGACCATCCTAGGGTTATTTTCTTAACCAATATTAATTTCAATTACATCTTCAGGGTGAGTGCATGGAGTTGGTGGTCGAAAAAGTGGCAAGGGGGTCAGTAAGAACGTCTGTGTGTTCTCAGTAACGCGCATGCATTCCTAACTTGGACCTCCACTTGGCTTGCCATGTAGGTTTAGTGCCAGGAAAGTGTGCGTTCTTAAGAACTCGTGTGAGTTCTGAGGAACACGCACGCATTCCTCTGCTAAACCTTTTTTAAAGGGTCGCGAGTGCGAATTATGCTCATTTGCACAAATCACACTTACGTTTTTACTCTCATTGAGCAAATAGAGAGGATATAGAGAGGAGAAGCAAGGTGAGAATCTTTCCATCGTGTCCCAGTCTAGCCATGTATGTTTAATTTCTTTTATTTTTCTCTCAATTTAGTCATTTCCAATTTAGTCTTTTGCTCCCAAGAATCTAAATGAAAGAAATTTGTATTTTTCTATTATAATTAAAAAACTAACCTAACTTACATGTGATGGCTTAATAAATTACAGCATATATAATAAAATGGGACCATGAAAAAATGTAAACCGCTCAGAAGAAAACCAAGTAGAGCAAAACCCCAACCCACCACAACCACCCAATGTAAACAGTCAAATTGATAAGGGGTTGGTCATATTAAGAACCCTTGAGGAACAATTAAGGGACATGTTGGCAGCCAATTCACCTTTTTCCACTATCCTATAAGCTGCCTACACCTATGTCTTGCGAAAGTCAAGTTTTTCGTCGCATTTTTCAAATAGACGACATTTTTATTTCTTGTGACATTGACACATTTGTCTTCGCTAAGTTTTCACGACTGTAAGCGTGAACACTTCTCTTTTCGAAGTTGTTTTTCGATCATTATCTGAACTGTGGTTATTACTTTTGTCATTTGCGCTTGCCTTTTATTGATCATTACACTATTGGCAATATCCTTTGATCAGTTCTTATACTTCGATTGATTATATGACTTGATTTTTTTTTGAGTTTGTAAGACATTGAGCATTTGGATTTGCATTTTATGACTTGCCTAATCTTTGATTCTATGAAATGCATAAGGGTTTTGATTAAATTTTTATATGTATGATAGGATCCTTATGTTAATCTTTTATATTTGTTTGGCTTGTCAACTATTTGGCACCTTGGTTAAACTTATGAATCAATACATAGCGCATATTTGATTTTGGGTGTTGATTTGAATGTTGGGTGTTTAAACACTATGGCATAGTGTTAGCGTGTATTTGTATACACATTGGATTTGATTGGTTGTACACCTGACTTAATGGATGATCCACTATTATGAATTGAACAGCTATATCGATGGTTGTACTTTGACCATAATTGCTTTGCATGGCAGTGAATAACTCCACCACCTTTGCATGCTTGCGTTAATGCTTACCCCTTTTGGCTCGATTCATTGTTGTTGGTTCAGATAGCTCTGTTACTGTGTGTTTGAACCCTTTCCTTACCATGCATTCAACTCCATGGCACCAGTTGTGCGAGTTGAACCCAATGGCAAACAGGCCCTGTTGATGTTTGACAATGCCCGCCAAGATTTGGCAGACAGTGGGTGGCTTACCTTCGTGGAACGTTTCGATGGATTTAACCTTTGCGTGGTTCGACAGTTTGCCATGACCTTCGATGGCTATCGAGCCAAGGTCGGCGATATACAATTGGAAATTGATGAACAGTTTATCAGTCTTGCTACGGGTTTGCCCGCCACTGGACAACGATGGTCCAAGAATTGCAAAGTCGAGGAGGTCCCATGGACACTGCTCTTCCAGTCACGCAAAATCACCTCCTGTGATAGAGGTATGCCCGTGACCATGCTAAAACAACATTGGAGCGATTTATTAATGATAATCAAACAGTTTATCACCTGTGAGGGTCGGTACGGGTTTGTGTTCTTACACCACCTGTGTTTGCTTATGGTTTTTATGGGTTATCAGCTCAATATGCCCTATTATTTGCATAGAAGCCTGTTTAAAAAGTCGAAGAAGTACAAAAGAATCCAGGCTGATAGTAGCCTTTTTCATTATGGGCTGGTGAAGCTTATTGTTGTCTGTCATTTGACTTTGCACAAAGATAGTTGGAGCAATTTCGTTGCTCGGAATGGTTTCGAGGATCCGAACCCTACATAGGTTGACAAACCTATGGTGAGTGAGGTCAAGGTTGTACCCCCAGTGCCCTACCATATCCTATTGCCTAAACCCTCGGCCGACCCTCCTATCGACTTACCCCATGTTGTGACTAAGAGTGTTGAGACTGTTAAGCCTGTGAGAAAAAAGCCCAAGGCCCACCTCACTGCAAACGCCAAAGGGAAAAAGAATGCATGTTTGATTTCATGGATGGCACGAAACAAGCCAAAACCCCTTGTCGAGCCAAACCTTATCGTGTTGAGTGAGGACTCTGATTTGGAGGTGGAGCGTTTTTTGGCTAGCGAATACCCCTATTCGCAAGGTTTATGTGCCGAACCCTCATATGACTTTGTGTCAAACCTACCCCCTTGCCTAAAGGACGACCCTAACTACCCAGGCATTAAGTTGCCTTGTGAAACCCTTGGTCATCTGCCCAAACCCCCTCCTGCTCTGTCTAAACCTACAGTGTCACCCTGTGATCAATGCAATTCGTGGTTGGAGCGGTATTATAATGATGTCCCAATACTCCAGTCAAAGATTCAGTCACTAGAGGACCAGATTGCAGCCCTGACCAGTCAAAAGGCCAAGCTACAAGCGACAGATAAGAAACAAAAGACGACCGGCTCCATCCTGTTTAAAAACGTGGAATCAGCCACGGCTGTTGTTAATTCCAAGCTGGTATAATTGAGCAGCCTCGTCGCAACACAGGTATGGAAAATTTCATTTCATTGTGTAAATAATCTAGGTTGATATAATGTTTACGATTCAGTTTTCAAATAGCTCTGTTCACATCATTGAATGGCTCTATTATATTATGTGTATTCTATATATAGATTTTCTTTGAATAGAAACAAAGTTCAATTCGATATACGATTTGATTATTCCCAGTTTAGAAATCATTAGATTTCGATTGGATTTGAGTGGTATGTTTTGAGATTTGATTGACTAGTTTATAAAATTAATGGTTTACCTCCAAATGAATTGGTTTGTATCACGCTCAGATTTGATTTGGTTATGATCCTTGTGCTATAAACGGTTTGATTGAGTTTGATTGTAACGATCTTGCCCGGATTCGATTTCATTATCATTGGTATGATATAACTAGTAAATGTTTCGGGAGGATAATTGTTATGATACTGTTCTATATTTGATTGATTTCAAGTTAATTGACCCTGTTTCTTTGATGAAAACAATACGCTCAAATGACATCCGCGCTCGAATTGGAAATGAATCTGAATCATAACAATTGGGTGAAAATCCTTAGCTAAATCGATTCGTTTGTTCTAAGTTGACAAAAAAAATTTACGAATCGATTTCAGATTATAATTGATGCTCTGTATTTTAAATTGTGAAATGAATCGGTCAAACTCTGTTACAATTCGTTTGATTAAAAACGATTGTGATCAAAATTAATCGATCCTGTCTGTTGACTGTGCAAGAATCAATAATCGAAATCTATGATAAATTCTGTTTGATCCTGTTACGTTTTGGTTATGTGTCGGTTATGGTTTGAATTTGTTCACAGTCTAAATCTTTTTGATTTACAGTTATCGTGATCATCCTTTTCGATGCAAGCATAACGAAGTGTTTTCTATTTGTTATGTTTTCGATTGAATATCAAAACGATCTCATTCGATTTGTTGAGACATGATTATGATACTGTTACATAAGATTTCATTTACCTGACTTGTAACAATAATCGAAACAAAGTAGCTCTCTCTTTGCATTCGATTAAATGACTTGAATCTTGTTGCTATATCGTTACAGCTATAACATGTGGAAAATGGTTGTGTTGGATTAGATCGTATCACATACGATATGGTTCATTATCGTTTTCAGTTGGATATGAAACAGTCTTGTTACTGTTCGATTATGAAAGACCCGATTTTATGGTAAATGAAGAACATGGTATTCCTATCCCTGTGTTCGGTTGAATCACTTGTGATCCTGTTTAATGTTGAATGATAAAATCAGTTGAATCTTAAGTGATTCGTTTTAAATGATTATTGGAAGAAAATTGGATTTAATTCTTTTAAAAGATTTGATTTGATTTCAATTCTGATTCTGTATATTATTTTAGACTAGCTACAGAATCAGATGATTCTGTAGCTAAGTCTGTGGAATCAGATTTTTATTGTTTTGCTCATAAAATATCTCTCTAACTCGTTATTTTTGGTCCATTTCAGGTGAATTCAAAATTGCATTGGATTGGATGGACAGTTTGAGGATATTTGAAATATTTTGTTTCATTTTAGTTTCCTAGTTTAGCTGATTTTGGGAATATCTTCCCAGATTATGTAAACTGTTTGATATTATCCACAGGGAGGTTTTACCCTGTGGAAAGACTTATAAATACCTATCATTTTTGTAATAAGATCATCCTCATTCGTGGGAGAACAAGGATATGGAATTTTAATACAGACTGAGACAGAATTTGATATTCTACTACAGCTTTAGCTTTTCATGATATCAATATTTTGTTTTATGTTTATGCGTATCTATTTGCATTTGGTTAATGACTACTTTAGCTATCTTAATCTTTTGCAAATGCTATAATTTAATCAATATAATCCATATCTGATTTCTTCCAAGTGTGTAAAAAACATAGCAATTGCTTAATTCAGTTTGTGAATGGCAGATTTCTCTTCTTCATAAGTTGAATTATTAAGTATACGTTTTTGCATAACAGGTTTCCCTTATTGCAGAGATTCATAGATCATATAATTGTTATGATTTTTTATGTCTTGTTTGTCCTGTAAACAACTCAAAGAGCAGTGCAGCCTATCGTTTACGAGAAGCGTCTGGACCATCCGATGCGAGTTTCCTTCCTCTAACCAGCTTCGAAGTCATCATACACAGGACAAATCTGGAGCGTTTCCAGGTCAGTTTGTTGTTTATTAGTTTAGTGTATTTGTTAGTATTTAGTTAGATATATGTGTAGTTAGTATATTAGATCGTTTAATTTCAGTGAGTTCTATTTCTTGTTCATAAAATCATAAAAATCAAAAAATCTTTCTAGCTGTCTTAGGGCAGAAAACAAATGAGTTTTACAGGTTTTATTTAAATCTGCCAGTTGTAGATATTGTATATTTGTGAATAAGTTATAGTGCAATAAGTAGTTAAATAGCTAATTAGTAGAGTTAGTATAGTAGTAGTTAGTAGTTTGTGTATATAGATAGTAGATTAGTTAGTTTGTTTAATAGTTAGTTTTAATTAGATTAGTTAGATTAGTTCGTTTTATTTATTAGTTAGTATTAGTTTGTGTTATTTATTGTTAGTTAGTTTAGTTTGTTTTATTTATTTTGTGTTAGTTTAGTTTGTTTTGTTTAGTTTTAGTAAGTTAGTTAGTTTAGATTAGTTTTCTCTTTGGTTTTTCTAGGACCTTAGATCGGCTAACGGAGCCGCTAAACCCATCAGGGTGGTTCATTCCAAACGGCTTGGGTTATTAGACAACCCCGAACATGTTCCACTCTCTCAGTTGACGGACGGTCAATTTCGCCCATCAACAGGACACTAGAGAGACTAGCAGAGTCTCCCTAGCCACATTTTTGGACATCATTGTGAATTCCATTGTAAGTGCTCAAGGGAAATTGACCTCTGTTTTTTATTATAGGGCAAGAATGTATGAATACTATAGCACTGGTTTGGACAGAAATCAATTCAAAGACTTGAACATTTCAAAACAACAAATATTGACTATTTCTAAGGATATTAGAAATGGACAAGAACTACCATTGACCAAGAACGTCTCACCATTGACTTGTGCATCCATCCCCAGATTAGTTAAAACTGGATGGATAGGTGCTATATGGTATTTGATAAACCTCCCTGCAATAACAAGGAATTGCCCTTATATTTTCTGAGAAAATTATGGGTTGATTTTATTTTGGATAAGCATGTCAACTACTTTGACATGGGTTACTTCTAGGGGGTGGGTTGAGGGTCCACACAGGACCAATATAATGTGATCCCATGTTAGTTCCTCATCCCCCTAGGTGAAGGCTTGACCCCTCTACCCAGTATCCTCTTGTTGTAGAGAGCTTGCAACAGGTACATCTAGCCATTTCATCATTGACTTGTAACCTAGTGCAACATGGTTTCTTTGTTGCACTATCTCCATAAGAGGTTCCTGCCAGTGACATTGAAAGAGGGGGTGGAGCTTCAGCATGCACATCAGGGTACAGTGAGGAGAGGGCACATGGACATAGCAGTCATCCATGTGAACCTCATATATGCTCGATTTGTGGGTAGGCATGTTATGGGCCTATAGAGACCAATGGATAGCATAGCTTCATGGAGGAGATTAGTATCTTAACCCTCTCTATGTTCTTCAACATTATATATTTATTTTGTATTATGTTATTTATATAGATTTTTTATTGTATGTTGTTTTGCAGTTGTTACATCTGAGCAGTAGACCCTCTATACCAATGGATGCATCAGTGCCTAGACCCACCGCTGATGCAGCAGTAGAGGCAGCCTGCTCCTTGGGCACACCCCACACATAAATATCTGTCACATTTGATAAATTCACCATCGTCGTTTCTTTATTTTATAGCATCCTCAAATTTTTAATGTTCTTGTGTTTCTACAGGATTTGGGACTATGCAATGTCGGGGAATGGCCTTCTAGAATGGACAAGTCACCTGCATCACAGGTACCATGTGTATAGTTAAATATCATATAATTCTCAAACTTTTTGTGTTTATGTTTTTGAATTTTACTATTTGGTACTAATAGTTCAATATTATTAATATGTATGGAGGCTGCGAAAATATTTGCTAGATATAGTACTTTTTCACTCCTTGGGCACTTTGATAGAGGCGCAAATCAATGCCCACACACCTATTCCACTAACTCAAAACATGGGTTTCCACCTTGGTAGTTCTTCTACTATTTTTTGGGTCATGAACTTTCGGGGCCGTTTTGAGGCCCTAAACAATGTTTTCTGAGCACAACAGTGCCCAAATGATAGTCGAAGGCATGGTCTGGGACAAAAAGAATATGTACTCATCGGATAGAAATTTTTGACGAGGTATAGAACACCCCAAATGGATATCGTATGCAAACGTTACGCCCTTGGGAAGTTGACGTATCAACTACCCCCATCGGGGCCCACAAACCTTTTGTCATTTCATCTTTCAGGGAGGCGCAAATCGATGCCCACACACCTATTCCACTAACTCAAAACATGGGTTTCCACCTTGGTAGTTCTTCTACTATTTTTTGGGTCATGAACTTTCGGGGTTGTTTTGAGGCCCTAAATGACATTTTCTGAGCACAACAGTGCCCAAACGATATTCGAAGGCATGGTCTAGGCCAAAAAGAATATGTACTCATCGGATAGAAATTTCCGACGAGGTATAGAACACCCCAAATGGATATCGTATGCAAACATTACACCCTTGGGAAGTTGACGTATCAACTACCCCCATCGGGGCCCACAAACCTTTTTTCATTTCATCTTTCAGGGAGGCACAAATCGATGCCCACACACCTATTCCATTAACTCAAAACATGGGTTTCCACCTTGGTAGTTCTTCTACTATTTTTTGGGTCATGAACTTTCGGGGCCGTTTTGAGGCCCTAAACGACGTTTTCTGAGCACAACAGTGCCCAAACGATAATCGAAGGCATGGTCTGGGCCAAAAAGAATATGTACTCATCGGATAGAAATTTCCGACGAGGTATAGAACACCCCAAATGGATATCGTATGCAAACGTTACGCCCTTGGGAAGTTGATGTATCAACTACCCCCATCGAGGCCCATAAACCTTTTGTCATTTCATCTTTCAGGGTTAGGATTTTAGATTTTATTTATGTTAAAAAGGCCTCTAGAGTCTCACTGTAAACATCATCATCTTCTTGCAAATGAGCATAGCCATCACATCTCTTCTCAGAGATAATATGCCACCATTCTAGCAAGTCATTCACTCTGTAATTTTACAGATTCTATACATTCTTTCATTAATAAAAATTGTTCATTACTGTATATCTGTGTTTATATCTTTGTCTTCATTTACTTTCTCAAAATAATATGGATCAGTGGTATCATAGCAGGCTACACATTGTCGTTTCTCAATGCATGGCCCTGATGAGGTCAAGGAACAGAGAGTTGGGTCTTGAGCTAGTTCCCCTTAAGGAAAACCACTCTCGTCAGCCCAAGAGGCCTCCCATGGCAGAATAAAAGAGAGATGTAGGAGTCGAAGATCCCATCAAGTTGTTGCTTGCGGAATCCCTCACGCAACATAGGAACGAGATGTTGGAGAATTTTTCCCAAATCCTTCAACAATTGCCGACAATAGCAGGTGTGTCTTCGTCAAGCTAGCGCTTTGGGGATGCTACCCCATTCAAGGTACAAGTTAATTTTGATATTCCTGTATTTGAAGGTCAAATCGATGCGGATGCTTTGGAAAAATGGTTAAATTTTCTATAAGGTTATTTCTTTGTTCACAATTTTTCCGACAGAGAAAATATCACCTTTGCGCTCCTTAATGCTCTCCCCCATGTCAAAAATTGGTGGGAAACCTACTGGGAGAAAAATTTCACAGTGGATTCTAGAATATTTGGGGTCGATCCCACTTGGGATTTTTTTATGGATGTCGTCAAGGAGTAATATTACCTTGTGGGAAAATATGATGACCGGTACATGAGATGGACCACGCTGCATCAAAAGCGGGACCAAACAGTGTTGGAGTTCACAAATACCTTCCATACCTTGCGCACCAAGTTGGGTATCAAAGACTTTGAGCGAAATCTGGTTCTAAAATATCGCGGGGCTCTACATAGGTACATCCAAAATGAAAATGGAGTTTCTGGACATCTCATCACTGGGAGTCTATTATAGATATGTTGCCTAATTCGAGCAGAAATTTAAGCAGCAGAACAAGCGAGAATTCGGATCTACAAATCCACAACAACCAAAGTATTGTAAAGGCAACCCTAACTCACAGAGTAGTCAAACTCAAGACAACCATTCCAAGCCATAGGAAAAGAAGGGCAACGAGAAGAAGAAGAAGGACACTGGTTCATCCAACCCCTCCAACAACAGGTTCATAACAGCCTTCAACATGCTAAGCAGGGCAGCCTCTTCAGCAAAGCAAGCAGCTAACCAAGGTTCAGATTCAGCAAAAGCTTCCCCAGGGACTTGACGCAGTGGAGACCATTGCTTCCTAAGGGGGGAGGATTGATCCAGGTGGAAATCGGCGGCCACCCACCTATTCCACTAGCTCAAAACATGGGTTTCCACCTTGGAAATTTTT
>JASDQU010411060.1:0-10588 GCA_032191745.1 Picea mariana | reverse complement strand
GGTGGGCCAATCTTCTTGAGTAACCCTCAAGAAGAGAGACTGCCCTAGACCACTCCCCATGTTAACCACAATGGGAAGTCGCTGTCTATGGTACATCAACAATCTGGACCATTTTCTGAACTGGAAAATGTCTGTCCGTCAGAAATCTCAATCCACTTTCTGAACTGGAAAGAATCTGCTCATCTTGGACCATTTTTTGAACTGAAAAATGACTGTCCATCAATCAATAATACATCAGTGCTCCCTCCCAACTTGGGAGTTATCTCTTCCTTTTTCAATAAGGAAGTCGTCTCCACGAGCTCCAGCTTGAGTACGCAAACTCTTTCATCTTGAACATAAGCTTTATCAAAATGTCTGCTTATCTTCTCCTCTGTGGAGATATGTATTGGAGAACCACTTTCTCCTTTCTGGACTTCATCACAAATAATGTAATGCTTGATTTCAAATGTACTTCAGTCTGGGACACTGGTCTTCTTTGAAGGCTTCATGTAGCTCTGATCAATAAAGTATATCATTGTTGGAAAACTGGAACATATCCATGTGGCACTTCTTCTGTCATCATGAGATCTGATCTTCTGAGTAATCATCTTGATACAATATCTCTGTTATAGAAAATCTTCACCACGCTTCTGTTGTGCATTGGAGGTTCTCCACCAAGTTGTCTTCTTCCATCTGCATACAAGGGTCTCTTTCTGATATACCTCAAAACCTTGAGGTTGCTCTTCATACGCTCTTTGTTCAATTGCTCTGGAGAACATTCTTTGCATTCATTTGATGTAGAACTCCAACCCATGGATATTGCGGATGATATAAAGACTCATGTAGAGGTATGTCTGGTTTACTGGAACAAGTAATCGTCACAGTCTTCTCTCTCCATCTAGGAGAACCTCTAGTTCTGGATCTTGTAATGCTTGCATATATATACACTGTTCTTCATCACAACTTTCAGTTCCTCTACTTGATTGCTTTTAGTGAGTTCATATCAGGCTGGTAATCTTGTGATTCTTAATGACTGGTTGTTCTGGCTTCTCTTTCTTTCTTGGAATCTTCATGTTCTTCCTAATGTTTTTCTTTAGCATTTCTTATAGATTCCATGCCCTAAAGATTCCACTTCTTTCTTTCATTATAGAGTCATGGATGTGGATGGACAACCATGGATACTTTAAGGCTTCTCTTCAAAGAAGACTTCTTTTGAGGTTGAACTGAACACGTACCGTCTTTCATGGCTGCTACCATGGATATATACTTCATCATCTTCAATGGATCATAGGATTAGCTCCCTCCTAATCCCTGCTTCATGTATGAGTGCATATAATCGACTCCCTTCGTCTAAGAGAGTCGACGCTTCCATCTTATTGTCTTCTGCAAAACGTCATAAGTCTTTCTCCAATGTTTCTCTTGATTGCTAACTTCTTTCTGTCTTTGCTTCTTCTAAGTCTCTTCATGATTGATTCTGATTTCGGCTGATCTTGTAATAGCTTCCACATGATTTGTTTGATGTATCCTTTCATGTGTATTATCTGACTTGTATAATGATAACAATCCTTATCTTGTTGTTCTTCCATAAGTATAGTTCTTCTTGGAACACATTATCTTTTAGGAGATAGATATACAAGATATGTACAGAGACTATGCAAACAAGATATGTACAAGAAATGAGAAGAGTATTGTTACCTTCAGAAGAAGAAGTCTCTTTCATCCTGGTTAGTCTTCTTTGTAGGTTCCTTTTCTTTGGCAAATGATGCTTCGTGTTTCTCCTTCCTTGTGTTCATGCTTGTGACAAATGCATCCCACATCTTGGGAAGACCATTGAGTACTATGTTTACCAATTCCTTCTCTGAAATGATTTCTTCAATAGCTTGTAGTTGATCTCTTAATTGAGAGATTCTCACAAAGTATGATGTTATGCTGTCATCATCATTCATCTTCATGTCACAGAGCTCATTCTTCAGACTCATTATTTGTCCAATGTTTTTGACCGAGAAGAGGTTTGTTAAGGCATCGTACATCTTCTTCGATGAGTCAAGATGGGAGATGTAGGGTATCAAGTGGTCTTTTATAGATTCCACTATGATACTCATAGCATTGATGTCACCGTCTTTGAACTTCTCTATAACTGCAACGTTCTACGGTTCCTTCTCTTTTCCTTCTTCAAACTCTGGTTTCACGATCTTTCCTTTCACGATATCTAGCACTTTATTCTTGGCAAGGATGAGGTTAATCCTTGCCTTCCATGCTCTGAAGTTAGAAGCTCCATCTAACTTGTTTTCTGACTTCATAGAGTAGGTCATGGCTGCTTTGACTTGGTCAACCCTAGATCTGACCAAAAACTCAAACTTGACGTCTTGGCTTATTGAGAGTACCAGGAGATGCGCTAGGCTAGGGTGCACTGATCTATCCAGAAATTAGGTCAATCCCTTCACTTAAGGTGCCTCAACGAGAGGATTAGGGTTTTTGCAACTGCACCTGCTAGTAACCCTAGCGACAATGCTTTGGTGACTGCTCCTGCTAGAAACCCTAGCGACAGTTCTTCAACGAGCTTAATATCCTTCTGGCTATGTTTCCTTCCAGCGGTTAGACTGAATGAAGGAGGTGTGGGCCCATAACCTGTTAGAATATGAATGATGTGCTCGTTTTACCATTAACAATATTGCTATTGTCACCCAACCATAGGCCAAAGCCACCCTCCGAGCACCTTAACCTTGACAGAGAATAACTCCGGAAGCAAACCCTAGGCTAGATAGCCAAACAAAAGGTAGCGCACCTTTCCCCAAGTATAACGCACCAACAAGAGCTGATCAGATAGTCCAAACCCTAACCAAGAGATAGTCCAAGACAAACGTGATTTGCTAGCTGCAGCAGTTGCAATGGCAACTCTCCTCCAAACCTGTGCACAAAACTGGGCACTGCAGTGCGCACAAGTGCTGCTCTACAATTCTGAGACTGCCTGCCAGAATGAAGACTAGCCTCCTGTATTTATAGTAATTCTGGCTAACTGCCTGGGTCGACTTCTCATTCTGGGTATCTGTTTGTTTAGTATATATTATTTCTTCTCGCTGACTTCTTCACTTGGAGGCTAATAACCTAATACAAGTTATCTTTTTGAGCTGACAAGTCTTCTAGGGTTATTAGCCAACTCATTAGGGTTTCTTCTTGCTTCCCGGAATATCCTATTCTCGTCAGGTCTACACGTGGAGGTAAATACCTCTCGCAACTACCATAATATCAACATAGAGAAGAGTCTAATAATAACCTGTATGACATACTGATAACTATAAGGAGGAGGGGCTGCTGCTCCTAGACCTATGATACTAGAAAATGGAAAAACTATCATAAATAACACAAGAAAAATTAAACCAAGGGAGGATGGTCATCCGCCACATGAACCTGGGGCTGAGGGTAGTCCATCTTGGAGAAGTCCAGACCAACTATCTTCTCGACGAGCAAGTTGAGCTTGTGGTCCACGAGCTTGACTTGGAGCTGCACGTCGTCTAATTGGTTAAGGGTTTCCTGTTGGGCTTCATGTCTTTCCACGAACACTTTACCCATTAGCATTTTCATATGCCAATAGAGGTCAACCATTCGACAATACTTGGATTCCCTAGCTCGTGTGAAGCCTGATTAGGAATCCAGGGGTGGATATTCTCTTTGACCTGTTCATCAGATATGAATCACTTGAAGTCCCTTACATCAACTTCTGCAAGATCAATCTCGGCCTGGATTTTTGGAGTGTGCGCTTGATAATCGACCACTGAACCTTCTATTTTTGAGTGGACTTTGGAGATCATTACCTTGCGACGACGTCCCCAAGAGCGGGGATGAGAACTGCCTCGAGTCATGAGAACGATCAGAAAGGGAGGGCAGAAGAGGAGGTGGATGGAGGGAGAAACAACGGGGTATGGAAATGTTAGAAGCAAGACAAAGCACAGGGAAGTGAGAGTGGGCGAAGAGAGGAACTAGAGGTTCGACCAAGGAGGGGGCCGATATAACCTATCGAAACGCAGATAGACAAGACACATTTGGAAGGTTCCCATGAAATGAATGAAAGTTGCCATAACTGGTAATAAGTTCAACCAGAGCTTGAAAAGCCCGGAGAGGACGAGAGGGATACTCATAATACGGAGATAGGACGTTGACGATTAGGAGATCATAATAGAATAAGGATGCATGTGCTAAAATAACAAGGGGGGGACATGTGGGTGCTCGCCTTCAGGAACGCCCCCCTCGTTTGATTGTGACTCTGACACTTGATCTGAGGAATGATGCCATATTTAATTAGTGCATTGTAGTATGATGTATTTCATTAATCTTTATCTTAACATTTACCTTGGGTTACAAATACCATTGCATTGTACATGATGATATGTAAAGATTTGGTTTTGAAAGTACACAAAAAGATGTCTAATGTGGAGAAGATTTATTTGATTTCTCCTGGAAGAGAGAATCTAGAAGMTCCATTGGTAGTAGATAATAGTGACAAAATACTGGCTATGAATTATAACCATAATATGAATTTATTTGCTTGTTTAAAACCATAACCTTTAAGGTCTTTAGATTATATCCTGAAATCCTTGCTTCGATTAGCATAATAGAAATGTCTTTTAAGCTTTARCAAATCCTTTGTCTTTGTAAGATGAGTACTAGGCTCTTGAATAAATACTATAGGAGCAGTGTGTGTTATTAAACTGACTCTGCATTTACAACAAAAACACAAAAATTTGTGGTCTTTTGATCAACCCTATTAGCTCAGTTATCATACCTCTAAGGCATAAATAGATGTCTATTTATTGGATGATTATGTATCTTGCATTGAGCCTATCATTTGGGAAGAGAACATGGCCGAGAGATTAAAAGCTTGTCAACAACGAAGAAATTCCTACTTAAAATAATCTTGCAATAAAAATAATACTCTTTGAATATGCAAGAAAACAACACTACAAACTAGAGTTCATGTATGACCCAAAACCTTGCAAACATGATGCAAAATGAGTCATCGTGGATTATTGTATAGGTGAGTTTCTTTCTTTTTAAGTTTGTGTCTTTTTTGTCTTTTCATTTCTTTTGACATTTTTAGGATACAAGATTGAATCTAAACGGACCATATTTGATATGGACCCCATACTTTTCTTGTATAGATTGTGTCCAATATCTCTGGGCTTGGAAGGATATGGATCTTGGATGGATCCAAGCTCTATCCCTATAGATCTAGAGGGAGGGAAGATTTGATAACATAGGTCTAATATTAATATTACAGTATTATAGATTGGCCCACTCTCTCTCTTCCTTTCTTTGAACCTTGGTAGGAGAGATTATCCATGGCTTTGAGGCTAGCAAAGTCTTTTGACCTCCATTCACCCTAGGTCTTTGTTTTTACCATTCTTCCATCTCTTGTGTTAATTTTTATACCGAGGCAAGTTGTGTTCCTTAGGCTTGGTCTCTTTGCCTAGGGAAATGTGACCACTTTAATGTAAACCCCTTTTATTTCATAAAGTGAAAGTGACTTAGGAAATAAAAGCTAAGTGGGTCTTTTATTTAAGTTGGGTGAATAAAATATTAAAAAGTGATTTTTATGTGCACTTTATTTTTCACCGTTGATCTAATTAATTATGAGCCTTTGGATCATGTGGACACCCAAAAGTCACTTTGGGAATATGGAAGGTCAAGAGGGGAAAGAGACCATTAAATGTCTCTCATGAGTCCATTGAGAGAACACACACAAGCATTCGCTGAAGAGAGAGCAGATTGGAAGATCATTTCCAGAAAAGAGTGGCATGGATTTCCATGCAAAGGTGGGCACAAAAATCGAGACAAATACCAACATTAATTTTTGCCATAACTAGTCCGTACAATACAGATTTTTCTGCACATAAATCAAGGAGAAATCTGCATGGAAATCGAGGCAGCCGTACAACAATTATTGGATCCGTACAGCCGTAAGGATCCGTATAGCTTGCACAGGAATCAAGGTACGTACAGTCTTGTCCGTACAGTACGGATCCATACAACGTACATAATTTCTGAGTAAGTTTGGCTAAGAAATCGAGGAGGTTGATTGGCACGGTTTTCAAGAAAATTTCTGTCTTGGAAAAGAGAGATAAGTTGTCTCTTTTGTGTATTTAATTTTCTGCTGCAAATGTAATTTCCAGATGCTTGCAAATTAATAAAAGAAGCTGCCCTCTTAGAAGAACAGGTTTCCCCCACCCTGGGGGTTTTTCCTGGATCATTTTTTGACCAAAATTTCCTGTGTACTGTGGTTATTTATTGCTAAGTTATTTCTGCATTTATTTCCAGTCAAAGAAGTTGTCTCTTGTGTTTCAGATTCAGCAATTTCATTTCCAGAATTTAATAAACGTTATAAGATGGATTTTCTGTTCATGGGTTGGGCATTAAACTATGGGAGTGATAAGGAGTGATTGAAACCTGAGTGGGGACATCAAATTTCTTCATGGTAGCAGAGCTTTGGTGACTGGAACAACATTAAAACAGCTGGAAAGTGAGTTATTAACACTCATAATTTTTTTATCAACAGTAAAATTTTGTGGGCAGATTTGTTGAGTGGAGGTTTGGGCTTGTTTTTGTTAAGAACTTGAATAGATCTACAAATATAATCACCAAAAATACTGAATACACAATAGATCCACAGAGCAAGATAGAAGAAACCACACTTTATTATTGTCAAACCCTTGAGGTAGGGAAGCACCATACAATGGATCCTATTATGAAAGAGATCCTCTTTTGTTCACTTGCCTCTTTGAGGGGGCTTCCTCCTAATGAGATTCAGCTCCAAACACAATAATTCTCTTCATATCCTATTACATTGCTTGAACCCCTTTATATAGTGCTACCATCACCTAAGAACATTATAGAGGAGGAATCTTCTAGAAATAGAACTTTCTAAGAAGTCCTCTTACATTTATTATATATAACTACCATAGTGGGCCTTATTTAATAATATAGTGGACTTAGTCCACCTTACATTGAATGGCCTCCACTATTATCACTATGGGCCCTCTAGGCCCCCCCACTATCTCTCTAGCTACCTTACATTATTCCTCTCATCTTCCCTTACCTTTGTTCGAGCATTGGGTTTTCCACACTAGTAAGGGTTGTAACTTGCCTTGTGGGAAGAAGGGGCTAAAGGCCCAAAGGGTAAAACTAGTTGGCAAAAGTTAAAAGCCAAAATAAAACGTTTGAGATGCTTCGCCTAGGGATTCCCGAGAAAGCAATAAAAGGCTTCTCAGTAAGAAAAGGGGACCCATAAGATAAAATAAAACTCAAGGTCTGGTTGGTGGATGGGAGGTCTCATCATGAGCTGGCCTATTAGGTCCATTGGCATGTAGCGGTATGACACTACCATCTATTTGGTCACCAAACTAGGGTAGTGGCTCTTGGTGGCATAGCCAAGAGAAAGGGGGTCTCATCACGAACCAATCTTCTCATTTTCATGAAGTGCTTGTGGGTAACACTGTCACCACTAGTCACCACACCAGGACAATGTCCCCCAGCCTTAGTCACCTGGTTCGTGTTCGTGTTCGAGTTCGGCGAGCTTGAAGTTCGCCAAAAAATCGACAGTCAAATTTTTGGGGATAAAATTGGGCATTAAGTTCGACATAGTACAAAATTTGAAAAATAAAAAATATATATTCAATACTCTTATTATAAGTTTATCGTACATCTGATAGAAATGAAAATAGCATACCAACATGATTAATCATGAAACATATATATTTTAAAAACACATCGTATTGTTCAAAAGCTAAAAACATGTTCATGAAAGTTTGAAACATAGCATTAAAGACATGAACATAACATTAACAAGTTTTACAAAAGTTGGCATGCAAAAAGAAAACTAGAACATGAACACAAGTTTCATTCTTGATGTTCCTGTGGCCTACTTGTTACATCAAAAAGCTCCATGTCATCAAGAGCAGTAGGGGCAGTAAAACCACTAGAAGCATGATCACCATTGAATTCAGCACTAGTTGAGGCTCTATCATTCTCAATGCCAAGATCATCTCCATCTTTTGGTGCATTTGGAACAAGATTGTGCCATGAAGTAGAAGAATTGGACGAGTCTTTAGCCACATTCTTTAAATCCAACTACAAGTTACTGCAAACATAAACAAGATCTTCTAATTTTCCAGATAACAATCTATTTCTTTTCTTGGAATGAATATGGTTAAAGGAACTCCAATTCCTTTCACAAGGTGATGCACAGTGCACTTGATCCCTGGCTCAAGAGACAGATTGCAAAATTTTTCAATTCTAGGGCCCCTGATCCATAAAATTCCCACCATATTGCTCCATCAACTTTAGTCCTATCATACTTTGCTGATTTGGTTCCAAATACCCCTTCTTCTAATCTGTATGCTTTGAGCTGAGATCTAGCAGAATATGCAATTGATGGATCTGGAAGTAGCTTGTCAATAGCCTCATAAAGTCCACTCATGACTTCATCCTGATGTCTTGATATTCCAAACAATCTAGGGTCTAAATAACAACCTGTTTCATGTAAAGGACTATGCATCATCTTCCATCTTTGATCAATTACCTCCCATATCTCCTGGTAATTAGCTTCCACATTATAAAAAGAAGTTGCAATGGCTTCCTTGCAACGATCCATGGCCTCATAAATAAAACCCATAGAAGGTTTGCCACCATCAACCATGCAGAGCACATTAACAATTGGATTACACATTTTTAAAACTTTGTCAACATTTTCCCAAAAATTATTGTTGAGCACTATTTGTTCCACATTTTTTCCTTTTGATTCTTTTGAAAGGTGAGATCTCTCCCACTCAGTATTGCACAAAATAGCTCTGAGGCTTGTTTTTTCCTCAACAACTCTTTTCAAAGTAATGTAAAATGTAGCAAACCTTGTATCACAAGGCCTCAACAACTCTCTAGTTGCATTTTTCCTGTATATGCTCAAAGTGAGACGATGGTTGATGACAAAATTTGCAATTGTTTTTCCTTGGTGAGTTGTCTCATTGACCCATGGAAATTTGGCTAAATCATGAAGCAATAAATTCAAGCAATGAGTTGCACAAGAGGTCCAATAAATCTTTGTGTATTTCTCCATAATCATCTTTCCTGCACCAACACAATTTGAGGCACTATCTGTGATGACTTGGACAACATTTTCCTCCCCAAGCTCCTGAATTGCTTCATCCAAAGTTCTGAAAATAAATTCTGATGTCTTCACTTCGTCCATTGCATTAACTGCTTTCGAAAACTATACCCCTTAAGGGGAATAAACCAATGCATTGATCAATGGACGATGACACAAGTATGACCAACCATCACTCAAAATTGTACAACCTGTAAGCTTCCAAGACTGTCTAATGTCATCCAACTTGTTTGTCACTCCATCTTTTGTTTTGCTGAGAAAAGTGGTCCTTAAAGCCTCGGATCTAGGAGGAACATACCCCTTTCCAAAATCAATGGCCTTTTTGAATGCATTTTTAAAATATGGACTCTTGGACACATTGCATGGAATTGCACATGCATAAAAAAATTCGGCAACAACATCATCAACTTCTTGTTTTTCAATAGGTTTCCAAAATTGGTTTAATGTTTTGGTTCCACCTGCTTTTGTTGGGGCARAACTATAGCCACCCAAGTTTGATGAAAAATGAATGGTGTTTGAGGAAGTCATGGCAATCTCCCTTTCAATCTGCTGCCTCTTCATATCCATTTTTCCCTTTTCTACCTTTGATTTATTGTAGTCTTTCTCCACTGCATCTTTCTACTCATCAKATATCTTTTTGCATCCTTCCACACCACCTCCACTTCCATTACTGATACCAAGGAGGTGGTCCACTGCTCTTGTTAAAGAGCCACTGAAGTTATGTCCACATAATTGACATACAAGTGTATTTCCCTCTTTCTTGACATGTTTCCATGCCTCAGCTGTAGATTTTGGAGGTGCCATTGATGATTGAATGAAGGTTTTGCAATTTTTTTTTATGTACAGTAATCAGATTTTAAAATTAAACTCTGAAAGGGGAGTGTTCTGCTTCTGAGTTTTAAAAAGCAAAAATTATAAATTGATAAAAACAAAAAAATACTTTGATACAAATAAAAAAATGCACCTACAGGCTGCTTCAAGCTTGTGCACTGCTCACTGTGCAGTGTGCACTGCTAGAGACTAGTGTTAAAATAATTTACAGACTGCTGTCTGCTATTAAAAAAAATTACAGACTGTTGTTAAAAAAAATAATTTACAAGACTTTTGATCTGAAAATAATTTACAGACTGTTGTTAAAAAAAATAATTTACAAGACTTTTGATCTGAAAATAATTTACAGACTGTTGTTAAAAAAATTACCTGATGTCTGCAGACTCTGCAAGGTCAACGATCTGAAGACTGAGCCTTGGGCATTGGAGGAGGCGCTATTATAAGTTTATAATGCTAGCGTCTCTGGTTTGGTCGACTATGCTCGCGTGTCTAGGATCCAAATCGCGTCTTTGTAGACTTTTCACGAAGTGCAGGCCGCAATTTCCATTGTAGACTTTAGTCTAGACTCTAGAGTCTATACGCGGCGTGCATGGTGCGACTGGCACTGTCTCAGTGTCTGAGTGTAGT
>JASDQU010411055.1:0-10478 GCA_032191745.1 Picea mariana | reverse complement strand
CGATGGGATCGGAATTTCTCCGATATTCAATGTCTCAGATTTGTACCCATACAAAAATAAGGAAGCAGGAATAAGTGATGAACAACTAGAGGTCCAGTGGACAAAGCAGATGCCTGTTGCAGAGAAGACACAGATGGAAAGCATACTAGACAAAAGAGATAGCAAGAAGACCAGAAGAAAGAAATACTTTGAATAATTGGTCAAGTGGAAAGGACATCCAGTTGAAGATGCCAGCTGGGAGAATGAAGCAAAGATTCAGAACCATGGACAGACCATGTGAGAGCTCATGGACAGGAGCCCATGAAAATTTTCAAGCAAGGGAATGATCAGGAGCATCGCCAACGTCAAGCGAGCGTGGGGAAAGTGCCAACGCATTTTGGGCACATGATGAATTGTTTAAAAAATTTTGAAGATGGATGTGCCAAACGTAAATGTAATAGTTAAGGAGAGGCATACTTATAGATTGTAATCATATCTTGAGTGACCCTCTCTCGTCTGAAGGACTAAGAAGGAATTTATGTTAGTTAATGTTAGTAGGTAGCTTTGAATTCTCAGATTAGACAGTTTTAGGAGCGGAGGGAAAATGGATATAGACACCCTCATTGTATTATTGTATGATAGTGAAGAACATTACCAAGAGAAGAGAATATAGAGATGGAACAGAGAAACTGTGTTTGAAAAACACCCATGTACAGAGATTTGATTTAATAGAAGAAGTCTTAGTTCAGATTCATGGCGTTGTATTTGTTTCTTGTATGTGTATGCTGAATGGTATGTTCATGGTTTTACTCTTTCTGATATACATTTTCTTTCTATGCTGTGTATGAATGATTTCAGGATTATGTTTGAAGTCTGAGAGAGAAAGTTAGGTAATGAGTTTCAATTGTTTCTCTGTCTGAGCGAGAGTTCCTGCAAGAAGTGTAGTTGAATTATCTGCAAGGAGTGTGTTGACAAAGGGTTCGGAGGTTTGTCTCTGAAAGCTCAGATATGATAGCTTTTGTCCTCATTTCCTCAAAAGTGCAGTTAAGCATAGGAGCCATGCAAAGTGTGCACAGGCCGAGTGAAGCTTCAGGGGTTTGTAACCTGAATGACTTGTTGAGAGACTGCTACTGCAGGGAGTGCGCAGAGTTGAAAGGAGTTCAACACTTGAAAGTGTTTGAAGGTCTACCGCAAGGAGTGCCAGCAGGAGTTTTTCTAAAAGACTTGAAGTCATGGAAAACCTCAGAAGGGTTTGAACCTTCGAAGTCGTCGAAGGGAAGAAAGAGGCTAGTGCCTTGAAGAATTGAAAGGAGGTGCAGTGACGTCGTGCTGCAAGAGGACAAGTTCCATGAAGAGAAATATTTTGTTTAAATTTCACGGAAGTTCTCAAGGGAAGAGACGAACAGTTGAAATTCTTCGTAGAGAATTTGCGAAGTCCTGCCAGCCGTCCGATCTAATAGAGAAGCAAGGGGGTTATGACTGTTTCCAAAGGTTCAAGCTCAAGAGATCGTGAGCCATCGGACCTCACTTAGATACCCGTCAGTCGTGGGATCTGACAGGAGTTGCACGGGGGTTAAACTCTCACAAACAGAGAAAAAGTCCCGAAAGGCATCGGGATATCGGGGCTTCAGAATTTGGGATATCGGAAGTCTCGAGGACAAGAGATCGGGTCACTTCATAGTGAAAACCCCGAATTTGATTTGAGTCATCCATTGATTAGGACACATGGCGGAGATCAAGAACCCATCGGTATTTCGGCTACTGGGGTTTCGAGTTGATAGAGAAATTGTGACATCGAGGAATCGCCAGTCATGAAATCTCGAACTGAATCAGGACCGTCCATCTGTTGAGACACATGGTGGTGATCAAGATTCCATTGACATTTTGCATGTCGGGACTTCGGGGATCAACAACACAGAATGTGGAGCATTTCGGCATTTGATTTCGTGAAATCGCGAAATGATTGAGGACTGTCCATCATAGGAGGACGCGTGGTGGAAATCCAAGAGTTCCGGGAAAAATCCCGATAAGAAAGTCCATCGGCTTATCGAGGTTCGACATTTCAAAAATCCTGAAGATAGGAGACCCGCGGATTTCGGGAACGGAAGTTCCGAAATCACGAAAATAAACCAGAAACCGTAATTGATATTGGGATTCGGGAATTCGGAGTTTGTGTTGACATGAGTTTTTTGGCATCGAGAGTCTCGAACTCCCGATAAGTGAAAATTGCGCTGACCGTTGGATCAAGCGGGGAATCACAACCATCGATTTCTTTTGGTGACCAAACATCGGAGTTTCGGTAATGTGGGAATCGGGATTTTAGAGGTCGAGGGGATAAGTTGCATGACATTGCGACTCCCAAAATCACGATAAGAAGAAAGGTGATATAGAGAGAGGAAAGGCCAACTGTCATAATTTTGGGTTTCAGGGGTCTGAGAGACAAGACACTCGGCCACAAGACTCACGAAAATGTGAAGTCCGATCTTCCAAATTATAAGGGAAAAATTTCTCAAGGTCGTTTGTGGGTGAAGATTTCCCAANATATGCGGATCTAGGAGAAGGGGGTCTGCGTCACATGACCAAATTCTCTTTGAAGGTATGGAGAATAGCTTCTCGAACTGTAAGAGTTTAGTCAACCGCCTGGACCTTTGAGGCACCTAGAAAATATGAGAGGACTGAAGGTGGCTTTTGTCCATATACCACTTCAAAAGAAGTCATGCGCATAGATGTATGGTACAAAGTGTTGTACCACCATTCAACTAATGGTAACCATTAAGCCCATTGATTCTACCTTTCCAATGCAAAACACCTCAAATATGTTTTTAAACATTTGTTGACAACTTCAGTTTGACCATCAGTCTGGGGATGATAAGTTGTGTTGAGATGCAATTGGGTTCCGTGTAGCTTGAATAGTTCTTGCCAAAAATTGTTGGTGAAAGTTGGGTTACGACCAGAAGAAATAGAATGTGGCATGCCATGAAGCTTGAATACTCGATCCATGAAAAGTTGAGCCATAGTAGATGTTGTAAATGGGTGTTGAAGAGCACAGAAATGAGCATACTTGGAAAGACGATCAACTACCACCATGATGACTGATTTATTGCCTGATTTAGGTAAGCCGAAAATAAAATCCATAGAGATATCCTGCCAAATAGCAGGTGGAATCAAAAGCGGTTGTAGTGTGCCAGGAGATTTGATAGTTTCACCCTTGTTTCATTGAGACACATCACATTCAACCACAAAATTACGAATGTCATGTTTCATACCCTCCCAGAAAAAAGAATGTTTGACACGGTCATAGGTTTTGGTAAACCCGGAGTGCCCAGCTGTGGGTGTAGCATGAAGCTCATAAAGTACCACGGATTTAAGTTTTGACTGTTTACTTAAATATAAACGACCTTTGTATTGAAGCTCATCATTGAGCCAAGAGTACCCTAGGGAAACTAGAGAATTGGACTGCAATTGTTGTATCAGATGCAAAAATTTTGGATCATGTAGCCATTCATGAACACCACGAGAAGGAGGGAGTCCCCGGGGAGTGGAAAAAACCATTTGATGTTTAGAGAGGATGTATTGGAGGTCCTGCGACACAGAGGGTGTCTCAATGACTTGGATGGCATGGAGTTGGGCAATAATGCCAGAATGAATTTTTTTGAGAATATTTTCTTGCGATGGGAACTAATGATCTCCAGGGAACCGACGGTGATGCCTTGGAACTTATATTGTTGGCCCTCCTGGTCGAATTGCATGGTTAATTCCTTAAAATCCATGAGAATGGGACCCAAAGTCCTGAGCTATTCCACACCCAACACAATATCACAACTGCCCATGTCGATAGGAAACATATGAGATTTCAAATGGTAGTCACCAATTTGGGGATGCACATTTTCACAACGCCATCCACATTTCATGGACCCACCATTGGCAATCATGATTTGGAAATTATTGACTGCATGGATATAGCAATTAGTTTCTTGGGAAATGTGGTGATGAATAAAATTATTGGTGCTTCCACTATCAACAAGAATGATGACCTTCCTATGCTTGATGTATCCAATTAGCTTGAGGGTTTGGGGAGCAGAGAAGCCAGTGAGAGCATTTAGGGAAATGATCGGTTCTACTTCAGGAGGGTCTAAGGGAGGGGTTATGTCTGTGGGTTTAGGTGAAATAGACACAAGGGGAGCCTCAACATCCTCTTATGAAACATCCTTTGAGATGGACATAAAAATCTTACACTTGTGTCCCGTAAAATATTTGTCATCACAATTATAACAAAGGCCTTTGATTTGGTGTTCAGCCATTTTGGCCCTGATCAATTTCTGGGTCTTGAGTGGAGTAGAAGGAGGAGTGGGAGTTATTGGTTTAGTGCAAGCAATAAAGGAGGGTTTGCGATTTTGAGAAGAGACAACTTGTTGTGCTTCCTTAGTTCTTTTAGTAGAGTCCACCCAAATCTAAGGTTGAGCCATGAGGACATGAGCACAAATTTCATCTGCTAATACATATTGAAAAATTTGCGACGATTACGTGCGACGAAAGTACCCTTTCGTCGCAAAATTCAAGAGAAAAAGTTCAATTTTTCAGTTTTTTTATAAATCCAGCTTGTATTCGTCGTTCTTTTGACAGAATCAAAGGTTTGTATTTTTTGCGACGATCATCAAGATAGTGAGCGATCGTCTCTCTTTCGACGAACTTGTGAATTCGTCACAAGAGCAACGATAAATATTGACCGTTACACTATTTGATAAAGCCCATATTGACCGTTATACTCTTTGACAAAGTCAACATTGATTTGGTCAATGTTCGTTACAATTGTGATGACAATGACCTATAAATATTTTACGAATTAGAGATGTTGCTACAATATTGCTATAACAATGATGGTTGATAAAGGGTATTTTTGTGCAAAAGTTGTATGGAAGAATGTCGTAGAATATAATTAGAGGTGGGGAAAAAATTAAAGTGGGTGAAAAGGGTGATGGTAGATTTTATTGCCCTTGAAAAAAATGTTGCCTCATACGTCCCGTAAGAATTTTAATAGCAACAACTACAAAACATTGTAGGAAATATGGGCACATTGATGGCGGATTGAATGAATATTGTCCCATGGTAATTAGCTATATATTCATTATCTATTTTTATATTGTCAATTTTATATAAAATTATATATATTGTTTGAATGTTTGTTATAGTACACACTAATTTTGCATGATTGTTTGTAATTATAAAGTTAGAGTTTCCCTCTAACTTTCCTCAGAATATTGCACCAAGTAGTAGTAGAAATGATGTTGTACAAGTTGAGGAACATGATCAAGCAAATGAGGATCTCATGGAAGAAGATGATGGGACAAATCAAATGATCCAAGATTTGTTTTCTCAGCTGGATGAGGATGGGGATAGTGATGGTATTTATGATGAACCTCTATTAGAAAAGGAAAATAAACGACTTTATGAAGGATCAAGAGAAAATATTCTCTCTTCTACATTGCTGCTAGTGAACTTAAAGGTTATGAATAATTTGTCGAACACTTGTATGACACAGATCCTCAGGTATGTAATATGTTTCATCTCATATTATACATAAATGTTGATTTTTTTCTATTTGTTTTTAGTGTTAATTAATGTGTAAAATAAGAATGCAATTTTTACGATTAATATTCTTTACATTAACTAGTTATTTGTTATGTTGTAGATTGTTAGGTGAATTTTTTTTACCATCGTCAAATATTTTACCTCACACATATTGAGGCTTGCATGCCATTATGAAAAACATTGGAATGAATTATCAAATTATAGATGCATGTCCTAATGATCATATTATATATTATGGAAAACATTCTTCAAAAACAGAATGTCTGCAATGTCTTATTAGTAGATATCGAATCGATCAAGTAACAAAAAGGGTGCCTCGAAAGGTTCTTCATCATATTCTCATAATTCCACGTTTGCAGCGATTGTTCAGGTGTGAAAGCATAGCACAATTTATGGATTACCATGTACGTAATAGAAGTGGGGATGTTGTTCTTCGAATGCCTTTCGATGATTCTGCATTTAGAGAAATTGAGGAAAAATGGGCAGATTTCAAAGATGAACCTCATAATGTTAGGCTTTCATTGTCAGCTGACGGTGTTAATCCATTCAGAGAGATTAGGTCTATTTACTCAGTGTAGCCTATTTTTTTATCAACAATAACATTCCTCCTTGGATGTCAATAAAGAAGGAGAACATAATGTTGTCAATGATTGTTCCAGGTATTTGTTTATATTAATTTTTTGAATCTAACATTTTCATTTGTTTCATTTATTGCATAATATCTTTTGTTTATTTATTTACTTATGTATACATGATATCATGGTTATAGTAGTTATGTGTAATTTCATAGAATTAGGTAAGTACCATGTTAAAGATATGAATTTATATATCAAGCCTCTTATCAATGAGCTACTAAAGTTATGGGCTGACATCACTATGTATGACATCTGTAAACCAATCAGGAAGAAGAAATTTAAATTTTGTGGAATACTTTTATGGACAATTCATGATTCCCCAGGTGTTATCGGACAAATTGGTAGGTGCAGACACTAACAGATCTCCCTAGATCCACCTGGATCTAGAACAAAACAGGACAGGACACGACTCTTTCCCTAACTTGTAATCATTGAATCTACTAATGGGAAGGAATAAGTGACAAACCTTTATATTGCTTTCTTAGGTCTCTGTTGTTCCCGCTTCACTCTGGTGCTCTCATGAAGTCAATTCCAAGACAACACAAACCAACCAAATTGAAGATAGCCAAGTATATTCAATGTCAACCTATGCATATGATCAAGGAATTACACAATAAAGTAAGAGTGACTTTATGGGAAAGGGACATGCTGCTGTATCATATTAATTGAAAGTAGAAGATACAACCTGATCACCTTGATGTTGCAATCTTCCTTTCATTGAACCTTGGTTCAAACACACACACTTTCTCAGTACTTGCATGAAGAAGATCCAATTCCTCTTGATAGAACAAATAGAGTTTTCAAGCTTCTATCCAAGCAGGGTTCTTCACACAATTCTTTCACCAATTCTTCATTCAATCTTGCTTAACCTTTTCCATGAGAAAACTTTCAATATATAGGAGAAGGAGAGATGGTTACATGGATGAGGATGATCCCATCAAATTTGAGAAGTCAGTAGAATGAAAGCCATGTGAATGCCAACTCATTTTCTAGAAGATTCCCTTCTAGAACCCTCGAGACCTCTTCTCCTTTCCAAGCTTAAAAATAGGTGCGCACCCTGTGTATGGAGCAGAATACAAGAAGTTCTCACCCTAAGTGTGGGTGGCTTGCGAGAATGAAGGATTCTCACACCCTAGACCATAGGCAACCTGCGAACTCATCTTAAAAATATGTTTTTGGAAGAGGACAAGAGCAACTTTTCTCAGGAAAAAAGTCCTTGTTGGGAGCCTAAATACATCACTGTTGAGACATCACCCAAGTGACCAAAATCATGTGTAACAAAATGCCCCTCAAAGTATGAGGCCAGAATTTGTGACAGTCAAAATACTTTGTAAAATGTGTGTGTGTGTCAGAAACCAGGAGCGCACCTAATCGGAAACCTGCAAACAACCAAGCATCTGCATAATATAATACCAGTTCTGAGGTAGGCATTCCCATACTCAAATCATAGACGGATGACATCATGAATGTAGGTCATGGCCACCAATCATACACCATAGATCCATGCCTTCAAAATACTACACAACCACCAGGAATACATTGTGGATCTATGCGAGAATACTTAAATTAAGACGACATAGCCACATGACATACAAACTGGATCTATGTGCTGATGCAAATCATACATACTCCATCGTAGCCTGGATAAAAAATATGAGACCCAAGGTCTTCAATCCCGTCACCTGAAAGTACGAATCTAGCCATACAATTACAGGTGTTGAAGTTGAACATGGTAGAAACCACTTGATTACCAGTCATTGATGAAATCATTAACAAGTGCGAGGGAAATCACCATTAATGTTAGTGACTCCCAAGGTACACTAGTACAATCCAACGAATGTGAATAAATGAGCTGAGGTAAAACATTCGACGGAACCTCCCGATCAGGGGTCAGTAATGAAAAGCCACAGTTGAAAGTGAGGAAACTTGCCATTGAGGCATGCAAGTTCCAAGGTACCACATAATTTCTAAGTCTTGTTTCCAGATAATAAGTTGAAGTCGACGGAACAAGACTCATCACAAGAGGGCCTTGATGTATCCCCCATCAATGACATGAAATAAGTAATATATTTTGAGGATGAAATAGAGTATGAATATAGGTTGAAACGCGCATAGGGAAGGCTGACATAGTAAGAATGGACAACTGCAGATGGCCGACTCAATAGAGGGTTTGGATGAACTTCTCTTGAACATATGAATGACACGACCAAGGACTTGGCAGCACTGACTCAGAGATGACCCAGGATATGACCTTGTAGCAAGTCGAATGAGAGACAAATGGATTTCCCAAACTGCATTCAAATGATGAATAGGGGGTGTCATGTTCAAGAGTGACACTTACTGCCATTAATATGAATACAAAAACACATACCTTTCCCAAAATTTCCCCCACCATTTCTGGCAAGTACCTCTTTATTTTTATGCAAGCTTGAGGAGGATAACATATGTTTATTGATGTAAGCTCATCCTTCGGACGATTCCCTCAGAGTATGTTTAACGAACCCTAGGAAGGAGTGGCTCGGTCCCATTACGAGTCTTTCAATGTTTCTTTAATGAGTCCAAAGATAGAAAACTTTGTGGTTTTTCATGTTTTGAGAGTCTGAAAAACACTTAAAGAGAACTCTCTCAGTTCCTTTTACGTAAAATAATTCGAAAGGACCGAAAAAGTGATAAACTATCGCCCATCGAACATTTTTTTTCAGATACTTTTACAAGCGTGAATAGAACAAGGTCGCTTGGCCATCTTTTCATTTTAATGGAGCATGAAAAGAGCTTAAAGGATACTCCTTTGCATTTGTCGTTTTCGTGTTACCATGACGAGTACGAAAAGACGGGAAAAGTATACTCGGTTACGTTCTCATGTATTTTTGAGCGTGAGAACGAACGAAGACTGAGCTCACAGTTTTTCTAAGAACCATAAAAAGCAGTCATACATGTGAAAAAAAGAAAAAACATCCATACTCCTTCGTGCGGACTTCAAAGTTGCTATAACTGCAAAAATTCACACTCATAGGGCTATTAGGGATTAGGTTTTATAGACAAAACATTATAAAAATCAACAAAAAAATGGTAAAAAGTGAATAAATATGGGTAAAAAGGGCTTTTACCATTTTCATTGTGATTTTGCCAAAAACTTTGCTCAATACACCTCATTTTCCCCCAAATTTTGTTGCACGATCGCGGGAGGCACAAGTGACCATTTAGCGAACTGTCTCTGCCAATGAGGTAAGCTCTTGATCTTCTACCTTTTCCATGGTTTATTTTTAGTTTTCATTGACAATTTTCAGGGTTTTAAGTCCATTTTAGGGCCATAATTTGCGCCCGAGCATTCTCACAAGCTAGCCATGCAAGACCTGCGAGAATCCAGGATTCTCGTAGGCGGCCTTAAGGGTGCCTGCGAGAATCTCACACTGTGCTAAAGGGGCACCTGCGGGGGCCGAAAAATTAAATTTAAATTTGATTTTTGCTCAATAAAAATTATGCCAAGGTTTGAAATAAGTTGTTCACCCTTCTCTTATGGTTCTTGTGCAGGTATTTGACCATCACGATGCTGGAGTGGTGAGAAAGAGAATATGAGGAGGAGGATGCCATTGTCGGGAATGACCTAGGTACTATTGTTGCCCTCCGAGACTGTGGGCTCTTGAAATTCTTCAAGATTCCAGGCATGAGGGCCCAACTCAGATTGTTGTAGTACCTGGTTCTTATGTGGGACGTGGACCAACAGTTGTTTCATGTGGGAGTGCACACATTGACCCTAGATATCGAGGATATCTACTTTCTAACAGGGTTATGAAAGTGTGGGTACCACACTAGCTTGACCGATAGCTGAGGTGGCAGACTCTCTATGAGTGAGTATTGTCGCCAGTACTGTGTTCCTGAGGCAGAAAGAAGCAAAGGCAAGGTTGTTATTTGGGGGGTCCAAGACTTAACCCTGCAAACCATTTTGTTCACTATAGCATGCATGGCCGGGAGCACAGCTCCACACATGGCTCTTCAGAGCTACTTTTAATATGCCATAAAGTGCATAGAGCCACAAGTCTTCAACTGGTCGGATGCCATTCTCCGTAGTATGAAGAGGCAATTGACGAAGTGTAGGAGGGGAAACTTGAAGTAGTTTGGGTACGGATCACTTTTCGTGTCCTTCTTCCTTGAGAGGGTCCTATTGTTGAAATTACAGGTTGATTGGGGTTTACCAGCCCCACAGGATCCGAGGATGCTTAGGTGGTGAAACCTCATGGCCCGACACATAGCTGGGCCCATCATCAAGTACAATGA
>JASDQU010411054.1:0-10478 GCA_032191745.1 Picea mariana | reverse complement strand
TTGATAAGGTGCAAAAATGGATGAACTCCAAAGTGGTCCCCTTATGGTGAAATCCCTCATGGGAATACACTTTGCGGTTGAGTTATGCTTGAAGTATGGTTGGAGAACCCATGATTGAATGTGGAATAATGAGATGAAGATCAATGAATTTGTCAGTGGAACTATCCTATATGGATAGTGTTTTTCATGCCATTTCCGGTGGTTTTTGGAATGTCACATAACTCCTCATAGTTTGAGAGTTATGGACTTATGAAGTTGGAGGACCCTCATATGTAGGATTGAATCCCCAAAAGGTCAAAGAAGTCAAAGAGAATGCAAAGAAGAAATTATTATTTAAATCGTAAAGAAAAGTGAAAAAGTCAAGGAGGAATATTTAAATGGAGAACTTTCTAATTATGGAAAGTGGTTAACCCTAAAAATGAGGAAAATAAGTTAAGTAACCTAGAAATAGGTTAAGTGACCTAGAAGTGGGTTAAGTGACCTAGAAGATGCTTCTAAGGAAGCTACTTGGAGAGTATAAATAAGAGGCAAGGGTCTCTTGTGTAAGGGCATCTCTAGTGTATATATTGAGCATGTATTGAAGATCTATTCTGAGAGAGAGAGTGTATGGAGGATCTCATGGATGCATCGAAGTTTTGGAAAGTCTGAGATCATGACAAAAAAAGTGTCAGAAGTTCAAAAACCCTAGTTTCTTAGGTATACGTGGGTTGTAGTGAGCCAGAGCACATACATACATAGGCTGAATGAGGATAGGGAGTGTATAGTGGATGAAGTCATGAAGACATGTGCGTGAGCTAGTGCCGGGCTCTTGAATACTAAAGCTGGTTCCAGATATGCATTCTATGAGCTCAAATCTGCCATAGAAATTATGGTATGGTTACATTATTGTCTTGATGGATAGTCTTGATTGCTGTGTAGTGAATTCTTAAGGCATTCTTGGTATGGCTATTGTGATGTGGTTTGTGTTGGTTGATGGAGTGAGCATCACTCTTATGATTCAATATTGATATGATTTACATAGTATTTTTTTATTTTTATACATGATTGAGTATCATTCATATTGTATGGTTGAGGAGAATGAGTAAGTTGTTGGAGATATTGGATGTGTTGTGATTGGTTATGGATCATATTAGACAGTGAGAGACAAAAGAGAATGTGATTCAAGGTTGTAGAGGATATGAGTCGATATTGAAGATAAAACCCTAAGTAACTCAGATGTGATACGCAGGCTGTAGTATAGATTGGACATGTACATACACTAGTTGTACTACTGGTAGGTTGCATACATACGCATGCTCCACTACCAATAGGTCACGTACCTGTTGACAGATTGATATCTATTGAGGATTGTTGCCTCATCTCAGTTGGTGCTGAGGGTGTAAGCTGAGTCTTTCATTATAGAGTTGGTGCTCTTGTAGAGTTGTACTCTATTCAGTTGTTGCTGATAAACCCAAGGATTGTAGTCCGTAATAAAAATAAAATTGTACATACATCTTGTGTTCTTTGTGTTCCTTGTGGTGATGATTTATTGATGATATGTTGTTGATATATGTTGCTAATATATGTTCACATTTAACTGGTTATAAATGAAAACAATAAGTAATGAGTAAATGGTGATTGCTAACTAATGAATTTTATGAAGGGGAAGTTTTGGGAAAAAGAGTCCTTCAATGTTCACCCCCCCTCTCAGTGTAGTTGGTGTGTCCAACACTTCAATATTATAGAGTTCATTTCGCTGAAGTAGATCGAATGGTTGTATTTTATTTGCACGATGAACGATTCTCATTCATTTCAGAACTTCGAGACTTTGGTTATTTTCTGTTGGTGAAGCTCTCAAAGTACAAACTCCCGGAGTGACATAACTTGTTGACATGGAACTGACTGAGTGGCTTCCACATGTCACTTATATTCATGAATTACGCATACTTGAAATGCTAACTGCACTTTGACACTTGTCATCATTTGATTGCGCCATGTGTCCTTGCTGACCTAGTCTTCTGATGTGGATCTCCTCATGTGGCACATGTTCTTCTCCTGGATCTAACGGTTGTCCTAACTCCCAAAATGTATCTCAGATCGACAGCTAAGAGTTACTTTGGAACTTTGTCCTTTGGGTGAACTCATATGTTCTGATCTAACGAACATCATGTATTGTCTAGATATGATGGTCCTCATTCACTTCGGGACTTCAGGGCTCTGAACTTCATCTTTTTTCTTATCCTATCCATCTATATGCCTTGATCTGATGGTCGGGAATGCTCTCGGATTAGATAAATGATCAGGGATGATTATGAGGTCCTCAACTAGCATGACGTTTAAAACTATCGTCGAGTTCCACAATGGAAACTGCTCGTTTGGTAGTGGAACTAATGCCAACCATAGATATATTGGTGAGTGACCATCGACGATCGATGTGGATTGTAGAACCATAAATTACGTGTGGTTTATCCTATCACCCAAACTCCACAATTGAAGTTGTGCGATTGTTGGTGGATCAACCACAATCGTCAGTCTTTGAATCAATAAGATCTGGCGGTCTAGACTAATTGTGGGATTGGAAATAACTCATTGTTTAATTCTCCCTTTGCAATCTACAATCAATCCTTGCCCTTGATATGTCTATTGCGTATCCAACGGTCATGACTTGATCTAGTTGTTGACCAGTCCTCCAATGGTCCTTCTCTTGTAATCTGATGGTCTAGACTAATTGTGGGATTGGAATTAACGCATTGTTTAATCCTCCCTTCATGCTTCGCAATCAATCCCTGCCCTTGATCTGGCGCTTGTGTATCCAACGATCATGGCTTGATCTGATTTTGTTTCTGCAATGCGCTTTCCCTTCTAAGATTCATGTGCATCATCTCTTCTGAGATTATGATCTTTTGTCTCTAACCCTCCTGAGCTCTTAATTTGTTAAGCCTTTTGGACATGGATTTTATGCTCTTTGTTCATACCAAATCATCATTATAACATAATGGCATCGACTGTTGACATCGATGAAAATACATCAATGAAGATATGTGAAACACTCTAATGATGAATTTTGTTGGGCCATATTTCCTGGATGGTCAATTGTGGGAAACATTTTCTCAATATCCGCTTTGAGCTCCATGTCTTCAAGGGAGAAACTATTGATGTAATTTTCTATGAGATTGTCTTCTTCCTCTTGCACTACATTCTTCCTCTTTTTTCTCAATGGGAGCTTGTGTGACCTATCGATTTTTCTAGGGGGAGGATTCTTCTCTCCTTCGCCGCTTGAAATACTGTTGGTAATCTTCCTAGTTGGGTGAATCATTGGAGCATTTCTATGAGATGTGGTAGTTTTAGGAGTAACAACTAGAGACTAGGTGCTCTTTTCACTGGGACCCTTTCCTTCTTTTTTTTTAACTCGTTAGTACTAAGTATTGTTTCCAAGTCACCAACATTATGTAGAGGAGCACCTTGGTTGTTATCTTATTCTTCATTCAGGATAGTATGAATGAATAAGTTATTGAATCCTACTCACAACATATGTTCCACAAAGATTTGTTTAGGGTCAAACCCCTTTATCTTTTCAGCATACTTTAGATTTACATTGTTGAAGTGTTTCACAAATTCATCAATTTTATTTATGTTTATGAATATAAAATCTCCAATTTTCCATGGAAAGGGGATGAATTGTTTTTTCCTTTTTTCATGGAAAAAGTGCAGCCAGAAATTGCATTGCCTTGCCACTTCCATAATAAACAATTTATCAGATACATGGTATGGAAGAAAAGAGGGATTTTCTTTGGAACAGAAGATCCTCATGATACTATGATTTTCCATCTGTTCTATCCTTCCCTTTTCTCCAAGAATTTGTTAGCCTGGTCAAATATCCTGGGGGTGTTTTTACCAAACAATAGTCCTTTGAAAATTGAAAATAAATCATTGTAAACTTCGTAGAAATACAGAGAAGTCTTGTGTCTCCACAATTCCTAATACTATAAGGTAACTGCATCTATTTCACAGTTCACCCTCTTACATATAGTCAATTTTTGAAATTGACAACAATACACTATCACAAATACCAAATAGGAAGCCATAAATAATTTCTTGTCCCTTTTGTAATGTGATAATTGGGATGAGATTTCAATGGGAATCAATTTTCCCCAGTCAAAGATAACACGTTTTTTAACTGTAAAATATAAAATATAAAGAATGATGTGAGAAGTGGTAGCAATTCTTTCCTGACCTATTAAACAACCAATCAATTTCCCAAAAGGGGTTTTTAAAAGAGTTGACCTGAATCCTGGTTATGTCTTCTAGAATAGATGTGTGATTCTCTAAATATTCAGGCAGGAGATCCAGACCATTGTCATGTTTCTTCATAAAATCTCTGCAATCGTCTCTTTTGAAGGTAAGTGTTGGCTCTAGGAGCTTCAACATATTAAAAAAAACTTGCAGTGAAAGGGAAATGGGGGAATGAACTTGGAGTTGTATAATTTGTTGGCTTGACACGTACTTCTTAATGCACCATGAAACAAGTTCTTTGCATTCGAATACCTCAGGGACACACCCTGCACGAGAAATTATGGATGTCCAGATTACATATTTTTGTGCAGGAGGAGATGAGTAGTATGAATATGCTCTGGACCACTGAAATTTCTCGTCTTCATGACCAAAGATATTCAAAGTATCACCACAGAACTGTTGTCTATTGTTTCTTCCATATGTTGATGAGAGTGTTCTTTCAGTTGGATAATAACTTGGGATGAATCCTTTTGGAGAGATGACAATAATATAACCTTTGGCAAATCGTTCTTTAATGAAATTTAATGTGAAATATCCTCAAGTCCTTCATTATTAATGACACAATTTTTGAATCCTGCATGATCAGTTATTAGCATTAAACCACACTTAATTCATATTGGGAAAAGCATGAATATGGTGGGGACGAGCAAGAGCAATTTTGAAAATGGAGCCTTTTGTGAACCTGCCAACCCGGGAAACCTCTAACCCGTGGTTGTGAACGATAAAAAATAGTCTAAGTGTTGAAAATAGCTCAGTTGAACTTGGATACAGGAGAAATGAAATATTTAGGGGCTCGGTACCCATGACAAGTTTGATAGTCATAATGCAGATCATGATCCTTTGGGTGTAAAGTGGATACCGCAGAACTTGGAACATGAAGGCTTGAACCCGTGAACCCATGAAGTTGTAAAAGTGGTTAAGTATATTATAACAAGGTGGTCGGTTGGACTCATGACATAGGAATATGGATGGGGATGAAGACTTACGAATCTGCCTACCCGTGAACCCGCTGATTTTGAAATGCGACTAAGTATGGTAACTAGAAAGGGATAAAATAAGGGAAAAAGAAAGGGGGAATAAGGGTAGGTATAGAAGAGGAATAAGAAATGGAAAATGGAAGTTGGGAAAATAGAAAAGGAAAGGAAATTTCAGAAGCAGGAATTGATCTCAACAACTGGCTCCAACTGCGGGATGATAACCCCCTATGGGTTATCGAGAATCTAGAATCTTTATGATCGGGCGCTTCCATCCATTGGAATATGGAGTCAAAGGTAAGAATATACAAACTGAATAAATGAAAAATAAAATTTATGTATAAGGAAATGAGAAAGTTTTAGGTAAAGAAACCTTTCAAATGTTTCCCATTAACATGCAGTATAAATCTTTTACCCTTCATGTCTTTGAGTATATAGGAATTAAAACCCAGGATCTTTTCGATGATGTATGGACCAATCCAGAATGCTTCAAATTTTGTGTGCATTGATGGTTTCTCCTTAGATTTTTTCCAGAGTAACACCAGTTCTCCCTTCTGAAAATTATTTACAGTTTCATTTTGGTCAAAATATCTTTTGATACTCTATTGTCTCTGAGAAGTTCTATTTAGGGATTTACTTCGTTCTTCTTCCAATTTCAACAACTGGTTGATCCTCCTTTGCATAGGTGAACTGAGTTCTGCATATTCTGTATTAACCACAAAATTCAAAGCATTGAGCTCAAGGATAATTGGCATGTTTTCTTCTTTCCCATAAACCAATGTATACAGAGACATCCCAGTGTTCTCTTTCAGAGTCGTTTTGGTTTCCCACAACGTATCCATCAAATTTAAATGTTAATTGCTTTCGTTATTGTCAATAGTTTTCTTAGATGTATGAATGAGTGTCTTATTAGTGGATTTTGCAAGACCATTCCCTTTTGGATAATAGTTTGATGACTGTCCCATAACAATTCTATATTCACCACAAAATTCTGTAAATTTTGAACCAATGAAAATCGAACCATTATCAGTGATGAATTTTTCTGGGACACCGAATCTTAACAAAATATTATCTTTGAGAAACTTAATTAACTCTTCAGAATCATCCCTTTTTAATGCCACTGCTTCTGACCACTTTGTAAAATAATTTGTAGCAGTGAGAATATATATATGTCCCTTGCTTGACTTTGGGTTTATTGGCACAATGACATCAAGTCCCCATTGGGAGAATGTTTTTTCTATAGATATAGGTTGTAATGGCATTGTAGATCTCTTCATTTTCCCAAAAAATGTTGGAAATATACACACTTCCTTATTGTGGCATATGAATATCTAAAAAAGATGGCCAATAAAACCCAACTCTTATTATCTTATGAGCGGTGGAGGTAGGTGAAAAATGTCCACCACATATTCCTTCATGGAATTCCCTCGTTAATTCTTGAGATTTGTTTTCATCAACACATCTCAATAATATACCATCATAGTTCCTTCTGAAAAATATAGCAGCAATCAACACATATTGATTTGACTTCATATTCCATGTTCTTCGTTCTTTAGGGTTCACGGTGACTGGAAACTGCCCGTACCTTAAGTAGAATACAATATCTCTATACCATTCTAAATCAGCCAATGGTTCTCCTACTAAAATTGAAATCATTCCATCTAAAGAATCACTATTTCCAATGCGCTTACATAAACCTTGTCCTTTGACAACCTTTAAAGGTTTAATTTCAATATCATATTCTTGAATCTTCACCAGCCAGTTAACCCATTTTACTTCTCTCAATTATTGATTCAAAATCATATTTACTAGCGAGGATGGAACATAAGCAATGACATGAGAATTTAGTATGTAAGTCTGAAAGTGAACCACCACTTTCACAAGAGACAGGGATTGCTTTTCCAATTCTGAATATCTCAATTCATAATCATGAAGGGTTTTTCTCATTAAGACAATTGGGAGTTATTCACCCTTGGTATTGCTCTGAGTAAGAATAGATGCAACAACTATTTCTATAGCGAATGAATAGATGATGAAGTCCCTTTGAAAATATGGGATAATGAGGACTAGAGCTAAGTGATTGCCCTTTTTATATTATTGAAAGCTTCTTGTGTATCTGTGGTCCATTCAAATATTTGGTCATTTTTCAACAATAAATTGATCGGCTTCACAATACTTGCATAGTTAGGAACAAATATTCGCACAAAGTCGATCTTACCAAAAAATGATTGAACTCCTTTCTTATATGGTGGGGGGTTGAGTTCATTTATAGATTTGACTCTTTCTGGATCTATATAGATCCTTCCTTGCACACAATATCACCCAATATTTTTCCTTGAGTTACAATGAATAAACATTTCTTTGGATTTAGGGAAACACCATATTATCTACATCTGTCAAAAACTTCCCTCAAGTGATGAATGTGATCACCCCTTGTTTTTGAATGTACTGTTAATTTATCTTGATAGTCCACCATGAGTTTTCTTATCAAATTATTAAATGCATGATCCATGTCCCTATGTAGTTCCTGCATTCTTCAAACCAAAGGGCATCCTAGCATATTCATATGTCTCTTAAGGTGTTATGAACGTTGTCTTTGATCTGTCTTCCTCGACAACCAAGACTTGATTATACCCAGAAAAACCATCTAACATGGACATGCAAGCCAATCTCGTGACTTGCTTGAGAAGAAACTCCATGTTAGGCAAAGGATAATTATCCTTTATACTCGCTTTGTTAAGATCCCTAAAATCTACACATATATGAATCTCCTTGGTTTTCTTTCTTACTATCACAGGGTTTGAAATCCAATAAAAATGCCTAATCGGATATATTATTCCAACCTTATTTAATTTATCCAATTCAAACTTTACTAGAGGTTTTAATTTTGGGTTCATCATCCTTATTTTTTTCTTGACCAGCTGTGCTTCTTCTCTCAAAGGAATAATATGTTGAAATCTTGTTTTATCATAAGCTTTAAAATCATCATAAGTCCATGCAAAACACATCAAGATATTCTTTAAATAATGAAATATATTGATCAACTTCCTCAATGGTGAAATCAACTCCCAAGTTGACATATTTTGGGGAACTGTCAATTCCAATATTGATTCTTCTTGTTTCTTGGACCTCTCGGAGTGAAATTTCTTCCACAAGATTCTTAGCGTGATATTTTTCGTAAAAAGAGACTCAGATTGAATACAATCCTTCAAGACATCAGATATTTAATTGTCTTCATCATCATCATCGTTCAACAAAAAAATTTCAAACTGTTCATCATTCTCAAATACTTGTAAATATTCCAGGTTATCAAGTACAGAAGGTCAGAATACTCTTTCTACTTGAAAAAATATTTTTCTTTGAATATCATCTGGGTTTGACAATGAGACCACCAAAGCCAATGAATCTTCCTTCTGATTATTGTCCCTTGKAATGAAAGAAATGGTGAAWGAGATGAAAGATTCCATCAATTTGTTAACTCTTTTGAAATATAATTTGAGTCTTTCCTTTTTGATTTTATACCTCTGGGTGACTTGATTAACTACCAACTCAGAGTAGCTAGCCACAATTATATGTTCTATATTCAATTCTTGTGCAAGAATCATTCCATGAATCAAAGCTTCATATTCTACCTCATTATTGGTACATGCAAATTCAAGTCTGATAGCATGTGGATGCATAATCTTCCCTAGACTTACAAGGACAATTCCAACTCCACTCCCAGAACTTGAAAAAGATCCATTGAATGACAATAACCTTCAAATGAATTCTCTTGATTCTCCACATCTTGAATTTGCTCTAGGATTTCAATGTGTTCCATGTCTCCTAGGTTCATAGAGAACCTTAATCATTGTTCCTTATTTTCCTAGAAGCATCATGCAACTTCCATCGTTCATTATGTATCCCCCGATCATGGATGACCAATATCTTCCTAATAAAACTCCATATGTCAGAGGAAGTTCTACCACAATAATATTGAAAACTGTAATAATATGGGGAGCCATCATGATCCAAGCATAAAAATCCTTGATTTCTCCATAAGCTGGCACTTGTCTAGAATCAATTGCATATGTACTTTCACTAGTCTCATAATATTTGGTACAGTTCATGCCCAATGCCTCCATGACCTCCAATGGCATAATATTATTGGTCACACCAGTATCAACTAAACAATTATGAAGTGCAACATCATGATTTTCAATTGAAATATAAAAGGGAGGGATTTTACCTCTCAACTTGACAGTTGATTTGTTCTCGCTTTGTTTTGGACTTGTAACAACAACTTCCACTTTTTCAGATAGATCATCCAATAATCTCAAAAAGTTTTCCTTTTTGTAACACACCAGGTTGTGAACCCCCATTTTAAATAATGTATTGTTACAATGATGAGAGGCCCGAGTGCCCAAAAAATTATTTAAAGGGCCAGTATGCCAAATAAATGTAATGCTTTGATCATTATTAATAATAAACACATCTCTGGCTACTAGACAGACAAGGACTAGAGTTATAGGGAGATATGATTATAGAAGAGAGGGGGATTGAGAGGCTAAATTTTTATTCCTATGTTAATTACCTTTTTCCCTAAAGGGGGGAATCGGTTACGTGAGCTTCTTGGGGAGGCCAAGAGGTTCTTGATTTCCCCACAAACATACTTAAACCCGCCCCTGGTCTGATTGTGGGGTTGGTCATTGGATTTTTCACTCTGTCACCATTGTGTTAGCTCATTCTTACCCTCACACACTCCCATATAATTACCTACCTCCTCCATCCATCCTCACCTGCGTATTAGTCTTAGGAAGGGAGACTGACGGGATAGTTGGCTGTCATGGCCGCTGGTGTGACCCAGTCATGCCTTGAGGCCTACATGTATGATACGTAGTGGCCTATGTCCAACATGCTTCACAAATGCGATTCCTGAGAGTTCCATCATTGAGATTCTGGACCAGTTGTGCTGGAGGCCAGAATAAGGAGAAGGACTACCTGAGGGACTGCATGGCAGAGAAAGGTGTTGGTTTGTTTTCTCAGGTGGTGCAATCTAGGTAGAAGAGAGCTGGGTACTTGGATTGCTGTGAGTGCTGGGAAGCCTGTGAGAGCTTGAGAGATGAATGGTTTGGGAAGCCAAGTTCACTCTAGAACCATCCTTTTGGATTCATAGCCCTGGCTTGGGGGTGATGTTGTTGTTGAGATTTGGAGTAGTAGTGTCTACAGTTGGGTGGAACGTTCTTGGTCTGC
>JASDQU010411043.1:0-10522 GCA_032191745.1 Picea mariana | reverse complement strand
CAGGTTACCATCACATTGAGATCAACAGAGATGTAACCCTTGATGAAGATGCAACACTCACGAAATCAAGGAGATGCCAGCTTGAAGAAGTATATGAAGAAGAACTTGTAGCTCCCAGAGTTGCAGGACCAGTGAGGGAAGTCATAGTTTCCCCTAATGAGGAGATTCCAGAAGATCATGACATGATAGAATCTCAAGAACCTCCCCAAATTACAATCTCTCACAAGGGAAAGCCAGCTTGGCAAGGGAACTTATTCAAGATGGAGAGAAGTATGGTGCCCCAGAAGGAACCATGAAAAAATTCAAGAACCCTAAGCCATTCTCCAGTTATATGGCATTGATGTGTGATCTCATAGAGAAGGAGCCTACTTGCTTTGAAGAAGCCATTCAAAAGAAAGAATGGGCATATGCAATGACAAAAGAATACCAATCCATTATAAAGAATGATGTATGGGAAATAGTTCCCAGACCGAAGAGCAAAGATGTGGCATCTTCCAAATGGCTATACAAGATAAAACATGTTGCTGAYGGAAGTATTGAAAAATATAAAGCAAGATTTGTAGCTCGTGGCTTTTCTCAAAAGGARAGCATTGATTATGAAGAGACGTTTGCTCCTATAGCAAGATACACTTCTATCAGAACAATMATAGCTCTTGCAGCCAAGATGAAGTGGAAGTTACACCAGATGGATGTAAAAACAACCTACTTAAATGGTGTCATTGAAGAAGAAGTGTATATAGAACAACCTCAAGGGTTTGAAGTTAAAGATAGAAAGACTCAAGTCTGCAAGTTGAAGAAGGCTCTGTATGGGTTGAAKCAAGCTCCTAGAGCTTGGTATGGAAGAATTGATAGTTTCCTTACGAKCTTGGGCTTTACCAAGAGTAAAGCTGATTCTAACCTTTACTTCAAGGTTATGAATGATGAGCCAGTTATATTGCTGCGGTATGTGGATGACTTATACTTAACTGGAGAAGAAAATCTCATCACTGATTGTAAGAAGAAGCTCGCTAAATGCTAAGAAGAAGATAACAATATATATCAACAATGTAAGCTACTCAATAAATGCTAAAGATCAAGTAGAAATTGCAAGAGAAAAACTAAGAAATGACTAGCTAAACTCAAGATGAAAAACCAATACTCTTAGCATAAAAGATAAGGCTGTTGTAAACACTTGTCTGCAACAAATTATATCAGCCTTATGGCTATAACATTCACTGTATTACAACAAGAAAATCACCACTAAAATCTCCTCAAACTTTGCCAAAAAATGCGTTGGACCAAGGAGAACAAGTGTGCAAACTTTGAGAAAAATCCAATGGTTGATAAAAGAGTTATTCAAGCAAGTTAGGGTTTCTGCAACCCTAATGGCTGAAGATGAAATTTAGTAACAACAACAATAAGTAGCCCCTAGATTGGGACGACCTAGTGGTTGTGAGGTGCCCAAGGCACAAGGAAAACAATCCACTTTGCAAGAAGTAAAAATGACCGAAAATCACGTTTCCCAATGCAATATTTTGTTTCTCCAATGCAACAAATCAATGACTAGTGCCTTTACTATTGGGGTCACAAGGAGCTTAGAGAAGTTACCTCCTTGGGGGTGTAAGCCCTTTTACTTCCCAAGGTAAGTTTTTCTAAGCTAGGGTTTAAGCTAAGAAGGTGTATGCCCTTATACTACTAGCAAACCCTTGTTAAATTAATGAGATGAAGCAAATAAAATGATGAAGGCTATGGTGGGGGTATATGCCCTTATACTTCCCACCTAGCTCCTAGCATAACAATACTTGAACTTGAAAATGATAGCATAATAGTAGAAAAACCATAACAAGATCAAGAGAAATGCCAAGATAATCCACCACAAGAGTTAGAAAGCATCATCCAAAGCTAGCGCTAGACCTCCTCCATCAACCATTCATAAACATAGCCATAAGCAAGTGCACAAGAGCTAAAAAGAGCCAAGTATGGTGCAAATTTCAGACCAAGGCCTCTCACAAGAAGGAGAGTTATGTTTCAAATGAGATCTTATGATCTCTATTTATACAAAATGTAGCTAACATAGCTTGTCCATAAATTAAGGAGTAAAACACAAGATTAGGGGTCAACAACCCTAATCTTGCCCCTTAACAAAGTAATATTAAACAATTTACTTAAAAATTCACTTTTTGCACATACAAAACCCTAATTTAGGAGGAYRTCACCCCTTTARGGGATGTTTTTCCACTTTGAGGAAGTTGTTGGTGTTGGAGAAGCATGGATAGGCCTCCAAAGGCCACATGTCAAGCATCTAAGCACTCTCATCATGGTGAAGACCCTTCTCCTCAAACGTCCATGTGTCAAAGTAGTGGCACCTCACCACCATGCCCTACCCCCAAAATCATGAYGTCAAGCTCAAAAATAGGACGTTTTGCYTCTCCTGGGCAAAACTTTTGGCAAGTGAGGGTTGGGCTAGGTTGTCCAAGTCATCATCAAGGCCGTCCAAGTCTGATYTCTCTCATCYGTCATGCGGGCCCCTGRCATCCAACCTGTGGGCTTATAGCCCCATGGAAGCCCAAGCTAGGCTTGTTCCCCCAAAACTGTCCACCAACTAGGTCCTGGAAAGACAAATGAGCACACCCTCCAAGGATCTCAAGTCATAACATTATGATAAGTGAATCCAATCAATAAATAAGCCATCTAAGCATGTGCATCAAAGATCACTATATCAAACTATTAACAACTCAAAGAGACTATGCGACTTGTCAAGCTTGAATATGGGAGGGTTGACGAGGTGTCCTATTGGGTAGGTCTTTCCCTAGGTCAAGGAGAGCTTCCAAGAGATCCCTCTCTAAGCCATGTAAAGTGGATGAAGTGGTTGGGGTCAAGACTCAATGGGTATAGTGCTCATGACATACAAGGGGTTGTAGTGTCTCATTTATGGGTGCCTTTGTAGAGGGTGTGGTACCTTCGTCCGCAATGCACTTTTTCCAAGCCCATCAATTGCCTTTTATCTTTCTTTCTTTATTTTCTTTCAATATAGCATAAGGAGAGGTTGNGCCCTGGTGTGGTGACTAGATGATGGCAATGTCACCCACAAACACCAAATGGAAATGAGAAGGCTGGCTCGTGATGAGACCCCCTTCTCTCAGCCATGCAACTGAGAGCCATTGCCCTGGTTTGGTGACCAGATGATGACAATGTCATACCACTAGATATCCATGGACGTGATAGGTCGGCTTGTGATGAGACCTCCTATCCTTCAAGTAACCTTTTAAGCATTCTTTATTATATTGTGGGACCCCTTTATTCATAGATAAGCGTTTCATTGCTTTCTTGGGTGATCCCTGGGCGAAGCATCTGGAAGGTTTATATAAGGCTTTTATCTTTTACCCAACATCAACCCCTCTGGGCCTTTAGCCCATTCTTCCCATAGAATGAGGGACAACCCTTTCTTGGGTCAATACACCCTAAAATCCCAAGAGATAAGGAAACAAAGGGGAACAATGATGGAAAGTGGTAAGTACGGGAGGGAACGGTATGATGGCTCATTAAGGAAGTTCCTGGTAGAAAACCCATCCCCAAGGAAAAGCACTTACTAGGGCACAATGTCAACCACCAAGGTGACGCAGGGCAAAAGGCATAATGTCCAAGCATATATCATGAAATCTAGAGCAATCTAAGATACAACATAATCAAATGGAATAAATATTGAAATGATGCTCACCATAATACTGACTTGTACCTCATGGAGCAAGGCCCACTGCCTTCTGGAAGCCAACTGGTGTGGTGATGCCATCTGCAAAACTGTGACCATCTTATGGTGGTGAGTGGGTTTTCCATCTGTGCAAAAGGGTACTGCTGGTCATGTAGTCTCTTGACACTCTATATCTGCAACCTGAGGCCCTCGAGACATGATCTCCTTAGTTATCCACAAAATGGGGATAATAAGTCATATACAAACAACTACCAACTAATTGATGGTACAAAGTGGCATCTACTTTGGGTGTATAGGGGGCAACAAATTTGATTCCAGAGTAGAAGGGAGATGGGGTTGGTTTACAATCTTTCATGTGAATGCAATGAAGAAGGTCACAAGCATACTTAGACTAGAAAAGGGAAATGCCATCCTTGGTTTGCAAGACTTGGAGGCCAAGAAAATAATGCAAATGTCGTAAGTCTCTCATTTCAAATTTCTTCTTAAGACTAGATTTCACATAGTTTATAAGTTTGGGGTCACTACTAGTGAGAATAAAGTCATCGACATAGAGAACAAGTATTATGAGATGGTCACCTACTTTCTGTGTATATACATTGGAGTCAAAATAACATCTAGAAAATATGGTGTCAAGAAGAAAGCTATCCATTTTTGGATAGCAAGGTTGAGGAGCTTGCTTAAGGTCATATAGAGATTTCTTAAGTTGACAAACAAGACTAGAGTAAATTTGAATATAGCCTGGAGGTTGTTCCATGTAAATTTCTTCTTGCAAATCCTTGTGCAAGAATGCAGATTTAACATCCATTTGATGGACCTCCCATTTATATGAAGTTGTAAGGGCTAGAACAAGACAAATATTTATTTTGGCTATAGGGGCAAAGGTTTCAATATAGTCAATTCCTTCTACTTGAGAAAATGCTTTGGCATCTAATTGCCTTATGTCTTTCAACACTTCTATATGTTGCATACTTAGTTCTATACACCCATTTACATCTGACAAGTTTTCTTCTTATTCCTTTAGGAAGAGGTACAAGATACCAAGTATCGTTCGCTAGTAAGGAACAATATTCTTGTTTTATTGTTATATCCCAATTTGGATGGCTAGAAGCTTTTGCAAATGTTTTTGGATCACGAGTCTTTTGAAACTTGAGCCAAAAGAGAGGAGGTTTGTTGGCACTCTAAACATGTATTACGTTGATATGAGTAACCACTGATTACTTCTTGTGTTGTACGAACCTATCTAGGACGCTGTAGTGTTGGTGCATTGTCATGTTCAATTGAACTCAACTAGAGGAGGGTGAGTAGGCAGAGGTGGATTTTCATTCCCATTATCATCATCTGAAGAAGAAGAAACTAGAATGGGAGCACTAGTAGAAAAGTTTGGAAGATAAGAACGCACATTGGCTGAAAATGCCTCTCACACTGAAGTTGTCACAAACACTAAATTAGGCATGGAGGTCCAGAGACCATCAAACTTGACATTTGTCCTAATAATAATTTTTGTTGAGTTAGGTTGAAGAAGTACATAACCTTTTAAATATTTAGAATATCCAACAGAAATGAACTTCTCACTCTCAGGCTGTAATGCTTTCCTTTTCTCGACAGGAATGTGAGCCCATGCTTCACTACCAAACACACAAAAGTGGCTTACATTTCGTTTTATGTTACTCCATGCTTCTTCCTGTCTTGTATCTTTTAAAGTCTTTGTGGGGGTGTAATAAACTATGTAATATACACAATTAATAACTTCCACCTAAAAATGAGGACTTAATCCTTTAGATTGGATCATACAATTTTACATTGTTTTAATGTGTGATTCGTTCTCTTAGGAACACCATTTTGTTGTGGTGTGTATGGAGTAGTATGTTGTATCCAAATGCCTTGTGGAGTGTAGTAAGTTGTAAATTTATTGTTAACATATTTAACCCCCTTATTGTTCTTAACTTCTAAAGTTGATGTCCAGATTGTTTTTCTACAAGGGCCTTTTAGGCCAAAAGCATGTCAAAAACTTCACTCTTAAGTTTTAAGAAATAATCCCTTTAAGCACATATCTCCCTAAACTTGTGTGCATATCCTTCATAACTCCCTCACGTCCTCTCATCTTCCACTTAATTTTATGACTACTTATGCATGTCTTCTCCTACTTCGATCCTGTTCTCTTTGTCCATTCATCCATGCACACCACTCCATAACTTATGCACATGCTTCCTCCTCCCCTCCTTATTTTAGCGCATTAATCCTATATCCTCTTTCTTTCTTTTAGCGCATTTCTCCATTAGTTCATGTGCCACTCATTACATCATCTCATCCTTCTTTCTCCTAGTTGGTTTTTAGTTAACAAGCATTCACACGAGTTATGTGCAGTTACACATGAGCACATGCTTACTTTACCTCACTCTTTCTTCTAGTGCGTATTGCACAAAGAAGCTATTATTGGAATGTGCACCCTCTTGGATCTATATATTGAAGGTCTTGTTATTGCACGGATTGTAGGTTGCACTAGAGCCTTGTGCAACCTTAACCAATGGACAACACACCGGGACGAAACCCACTGTCACCTTAGGAAAGGTCCTAGGTGACCCTTGGGGAAAGACAATTGAAAAGTCTAAGAAGGCCTTGGGAGGTCATGATAGAAGGTCAAGAAAGGTCCAAAGGCTATGAATGGATGGAGGAAGGGTGAAGGTAAGGGTGAAGAGTAAGTCACTTGCAACAAAATGTCAATTATGCCAAGTATAAATAAAAAACCAGGACCAATAAGTTAACCCCGCTGCTAATCACTGATATGAAAGTTGTAGTCTTAAATACCAAGTGATCAGAATTTTAATATTAAGGCAATTTTAGATTTGGCCAAATGAATGTGTAAACCCGACATGCTTAGGCAGAGGGATCCTCACATGAGTGTCTAGTTGTTGTAGCTCTCAAATATATTGTTGTAGCTCTCAAATATACCTAAGGGGTTCTCAAGCCACCTTGGTACAACAGGGTAATCATCTCGAATGCTGTTTTTGGTGCACTACAACAAACAAGACGACCAATGGGTTTGCTCAGTTGTTTCAAGGATTCTAGGTGGTCTTCAAGATAGGAGCACAATTGATAGTAGTGTTGTTTAATGCGCAACCGTTCGACAGGAGCCCCTCTATATACCTCTAAGTACGACGAAGCGACCGTGGTCTTCTAATATACGTCGAGGTATGTGAGAGAACTACAAGCCCCTGGGATGCGGCACTGGCAGAGTAATGACAACTCCTACGTTTATAGACGCTTGAATACGTCTTTTCTAAAACCCCCAAGAAAATAAGTTCAGCTTAGATGATTTGTTCGATTGAACACTTAAAATATTGATGACAACTTGCCAAAATTTAACTCCTCTTAAACCAATGAGACAACCAAGCAAGGATCTCTTGAAAAAGATGAAACAAATTCAAATCAATGAGATATACATTGCACCAAAGCGCCACAATATTTCCTTAACAAGCAAATATTAATTTCACAATTCTCCACAAAAGTACTTAGCAATAGACCATAGATTTGCTTGAAAGATGCACCAGATTTATTAGCTGTTATGTAAGGCAAGCAATTAGCTTTCTTAACTTCTCAAAATTGTCCAATCAAATTCAGATTTGCTTTCCCACAAGCTATAGATAAAGGAGCAATTTAAATCCAATGTCTAGATGATTTTAAAGAGTTTTTAAAGCACTTAGTAACACTTAACCAGATCTGAAAAAGTGATTTGCAACAGTGGTTTGACCAAAATATCAGATCTGAAATGTCAAGTCAATCACTTCAAAGTGAACCCAAAACATTCAAGAGGAAAGGCCCCAAAATAATTAACAATTTCTTCAACACATGGAATATGATTTCTTAAGGTTTTGAAGCACTTTAAAAAGCATAACCAGATCTGAAATATGAATTTGCAGCAGTGAAATAAGCATTAAAACCACTTCAATATCAGCTAAAAACAACTTTAGAAACTAGCTAAAACACCTAAGAATACTATCCAAGTGTTATAAACAAAGACTAGGTAAAACTAGGCCCTAAAACTTACTTAGATGCAAACTGTCCTAACTGTTAATTTTCTGCATATAAAGCCCTAATGGCTGTAGCTTTTAACCATGTCCCTACAGAAATTGGATCACTCAAAATGCARACTAGCTATCTAGAATTGTGATAGAATCCAATGAAAATGCTGCAATCCTACCCAAAGTCACAGGGTTCACCGAACCTAAAGCTTGAGGTTCAAAATTTGGYGAACCTCAAAAAAAATTTGAGGTTCGTCGAACCTAATGCTGAACTTGAATGATCTTGAACCTGTGCCCGAGTTCAAACCTTAGGATGAATTTGAAGGAGAATTTTATTTAGGTTTGGGATGAGGTTCAATATATATAGTTGAACCTAAAGCCGGACCTTATCCCAACCTTATTGGAAAATTTGAAACCGAATCAAACCTAATCGTTGCTGAACCCGAACTCGAACTCAAACCTGAACCATGTGACTTAGATCCTACCGATCCAAAATCCTGAACACTGTTAAGTCTGCTGAATTTTGAATGGGATATGAAATTCTACTTTCTACATATGAAGTCCAATGAGGTTGGATCCACTCTAAAACATCCTGAAACAATTAATGGTTCCAACCTCGTTGGGCTTCATATGTGGTAAGGAAAGATAAAGGGAATGACAACTTTTAAGGATACAAGGGGAAGATAAAGGAAATTTCAACTTTTATTTTAAGAATTTAACATTACCATTAATTGCCAACATTTTTGGTCAAACCTAGTAAAAAACTGAGTCAGACCAACTCAAAATAGGCAGATTTAGTGTTGGAAACATGTCGTATGGTTGCTGATACAACTTGGAAAAGCAATTTCGACTGTACAAAATGTGTTTCCCACACGTGGGATGCGTTTGTACGGCTGGAAACGTGTTTCAAGGCTGTACCACACGTGTTTCCACTTTTCTGAACAGAAACGCACTTGGAACGGCACCTGAAGTGCCGTTTCCTTCAACATAGTCTTAGCATTTAATTCTAAGTTATTTATGGTACCGTATATGGAAATTTTGCATCATGTTGATTTCATCTGATGCATTTAATTGAAGACAGGGTCTCTTTAATGGTGTGTGATGTTGTTCATGCAAGCTTGCTTTAATTTCTACTGTGGACATGTAGGACTTATGTTCTTCATATCCTCCAGTTCAAACACTTGGTTTGTTTTCAAATATGTAGTTTCTGAGCAGTTCAATTTTAAAAAGATTTATTTATTATTGCACATGTTATTGATTGTTATAGGCATTCATGCTCTCTATCTCTTACATGTCTTTTGTTGATACTTTTGCTTGATATGACACCAAGGGGGCATATGTGGGGCTAAATGTGTATGTAATGGTGTAATTGTTTATGTAATAGGGGTCAGCCTAATAAAGGGCCCACAGGTGGGCCCTGTGCGTCCTTTATTAGGCTGACCCCTATTACATATAAACAGTTTCACCATTTTTAGCCCCAAATATGCCTGTCTTGGGGTCATAACAGTGTGAGTTATGTGTCCTAAGATCAGAGTTTATCAAGGCTTCAGTGCTTTGTTATAGACATTCATGCTCTCTATCTCTTACCTGGCTTTTGTTGATACTTCTGCCAGTTATGTGTTTGAAGATCAAATTGAGTTTATCAAGGCTTCAGTACTCGAGGGAGACAAGGTAATATGACTTATCATTTCAGATGATGGTACTCTCAGGTATATGTCTTCTATATGCTTATTGCATATAGAGTTGTATAAATATTGTCTTAGCTAGTGTGTTGGGAGGATAAACGGTAAGTATCTCTGAGCTCTAGTGTGTTTTTCGCGTGGCTTCATCAACTATACAATTAAAGAGTTTAATGTTTTGTTCTCTGCTTATAATGCTTCAACTATGAATCAGGACCAAGATGGGGAACTTAGTCCAGACACTCTGGAATTTGCTGCCAAAACAATGTTGGAGAAACTTCAGGTGGAATTCATCTCTTTGAATCCTCAAAGAATTGATTATGGAATTGTTCTATTTACTTATAAGTAGGATTTTATGCTGCACTGTGTTTTATTTGTAGATGGTTGATTCATTAACTTCTGTTTACAAATATTATATCAGCTTTAGTTTTGTTGCTTCACTTTGTTGAATTATATTGTATCGCATGCTAGCCATGAGAGGTCAACTGGGTCGGTGAAAGTGTGGGGCTGTGGTAGGCGCCACCAGGATTTGATTTCTCAAAAAAATGGCAGACGTGTTCTCGCAAAAGGGCCGTTGATAAGGGTTCAACCATCATGGCTGTTAAGTTGAGCCGGGCAGTCACATGTCTCATAAGTGTAAATGGTATCCCACCTCTTGATATGTGGTGGATACTGGACACTTAGTGCAATAAAGAAGATTTATTCCAGTTTTGTTTATATTGCATGCTTGTTATAAAGAAAATCTTCTTCGTCCATATCACGCTGGAGTGTTTTCTGCAATAGTCAAGCTATAATAAAGGATGCTCATTTTGTTTCTGTTTGTAATAGAGATTGACTATAATTATTTTAAATGCTGCTGTTCCTTGACTTATGTTTGGTTTTTTATTGTATAGGATGATAGGAAGTTACTTCCAATCTATGCCTACAGAGAGGAGTTGCTTCAGGCTATAAATGATCATCAGGTAGGTTGACTGGGACCTTTATGTATGAGGAATCATCCTTTCCCACATTTGCCGACATTGATGCTAGCACATAATCTATTATGGTGAACATAAGCAGTCTATAGTTCATCAGCCATAATGTTATTGCACCTGAAGGGCCAGTTTGAAATGGATGATTATGATATTCTTTATAAC
>JASDQU010411041.1:0-10478 GCA_032191745.1 Picea mariana | reverse complement strand
ATGGGAGAAAATGTTACAAACAAGAAGTGGAAGTTGAAAATGAGGTGGAGAAGGAAATAGCCAAGAGGTCATCAAAATTTATACAATGTTGCAAAAAAGTTTAACATAGAAATACAAGATACTCCAGCAAGTTTTGGAATAATAGTGTTTGAAAAAGTGCAAGTAAATCAATGACGACTCTTGGCAAATTTCAAACAAGTCCTAATGAGGTGAGGAGACAGTGCACACCAAAAGGAATAAACTTCAATTACCAAATTAAAACCCTCGCACAGAACCTTCCAAGTTTCTTCTGCTCTGAACACTGAACGGGCGGCTCCACGGACCACCAGGCTAATAACTGTAAAAAATTCTAGTTTCTAACTTTCTTCTGCTCTGAACAGGTGGCTCCACCATGGTCCACTAGCATCTCTTGTGTCTTGCCCTATTTCCAAATTCCGTTCAGGAAATAAACTCGAAAATTCAATATATGTAAATCGGGCCTTGGGGATTTTAGTAGACTCTGTAGTTCTCACGAACGAACCAGACAAGTAACAAAGCTATGATTTTAACCTGATGCCATACAATTTATACCAATTTATACCAGGTGGGAGGGCCAAAATGTAGCTACCCAGTGCCCATACCACAAAATCTGGGCGAATTAAACCATAAACCTCGATTTTACCAAATGCCTGGGCGAAGAAGCTATCAAAAATTCCCATACTTCTAGAAATTTGGCTAATGGAAGCTTGTCCCTCCAAATTTTAGGGGCGAAATATAATTTTTTTTCCTCTATCTCCCCTAAAAACAAGGGCTAACCCTGTACACAATTTTTCCCCTAAAATAAATTACGGGCTAATGATATAAGTTTTAAAAAATCACTTTAATACAAAAAATTTGCCCAATAAAAAATTGTAAGCCCCTAAATTTCGCCCCTAAAATCATCTATGGACTGCTCTATGGATCCTCTTTGGTCTTCTCCCTACCCTTCCCTATCTATCTATCTTAGCAGCGTTTCGGGTGAGACTTCTTCTCTTCATAGGATATGAAAATGCCAATGCTGTAGACTACACGGTAAATTTTGTTGGTAACCTGAGAAGGACCCTGGTCTGATCAAATTCGCACCAACAGGTCTTATCCTTGACAGATCTATGGGGAGATATTTTTTCAATGTAGGTTGCGCATTTAAGTGCTTCAGCCCACAATCTATGTGGAAGTGAATTTGCATGTAGCATGCAAGATGCCATCTATTTTAGAGATCTATTTTTCTGCTCAAGAACTTTGTTTTGTTGTGGAGTATAAGGAACCATGTGCTGCAACTAAATCGCACCCTCAAGACAAAGATTATGTATCTCATGATTGACATACACCCCCCCATTATCTGTTTGGAGGGCTCTGATCTTCTTTCCTAACTGTGTTTCAACAAGGGCTTTGAAATATTTGAGGCATTAAAATACCTATGATTTTTTCCTGAGAAAGAAAATCCATGTGAAGCGTGAGAAATCATCAACACAAATGAGCACGTACCTTGTTTTATTGATTGATGGATGCGAAAAAGGGCCCATTAGGTCATTATGGATCAGATCTAAAGGAAATGAAGCCTTTTGAGTCTTTCCTTTATCGAATTTCTCTCGAGGGTGTTTTTAAAGAACACATCCCTCACAAATTCCTTTGGAGAAGTGGATGTCAAGTAGACCATCCAACATTATCTTCTTTCTAAGTTGTTGCACATATCTGAAATCTAAATGTCTGAACCTTTTGTGCCATATGCTACTGCTTTCATCAGCATGGGTAAGCGGTAAAGCATAATCTAGTTCAATAAATTCAGAAAATGTGTAGAGTCTAGATTGATGATTTACCTCACTGGTAGCAACCTTGGAATTAGTTTGCATGTCATAGATATCCACTATATCATGTGTGAATATGAGTCTCTTTTTGGTTCTGTATTTTGTCATATGATACATGAAGAGAAGATTGACGAAAATTTTGGGAACGTGTAGCACATTCTCGAAGCTTCCGTTTGTGAGTTCAATTCTTCCTTTGCTGGTGACCTTGAATGGAGAGTTGTCCCCCATAAGAATAGGAGCACCTTTTCATGCATGCAATGAAGAATAGACTTATTCTGTGGCTTCCATGTGGCATGATGCACTTGAATCTACGATCCAAGCATCGGGAGAGGAGTTGATGGAAATCAAAGCATGGATATAATTTCCTTTCTTGGGATTTTGATCTTATGGCTTCTTATTCTTGGAACCCTTGGGGATGCGATCTCCAAGGTTGTTTTTCTGAAGTATTTAGGCCATTTGATCTATTTGTTTCTGCATACATGTGGATTCTGGATGGAATCCTTTATGGAAGTAAGTGCATTTCTCCCCTTTTCTTCCCTTTCCACCTTTGGATCTAGAGGCATCATTGAAGGGACTTTAGTACCCTTCCTTATTTGGATTTGTATGTTCTTTCCTTTTGTCTTTGCAATTATATTTATAATTTTGATGACTGCTACCATCATGCACATTAAGTGCATTCACCTTTGGGCCTTTTATTTTTCCCATGTTGATAAGCTTGTTCTTCTCTTGTGTCAAAGATTCAATAAATACCCCAAGAGAGGGAATCTTTCAGGTGGCTCTAGAGGCGAGCCTAACTAAATGAAATGTGGACTCAAACACTGATTATTCTGTACCAATTTTGGAGAGAATGGTGAGAACCATTTGTTTCTGCTCCCTAGATTTATCGACCCCACAAGCCTTGAGTTGTGACAACAAATCCCTATATTTGGTAAAGAAATCTTGGAGATTGTAGAAAGTTTTTGGATCTAATGTGAGAAATTCCACCTCAAGCATGTGTCCCATCATATATTCCTATTCTCCAAAAATCCATTCCATGATGTTCCATGCTTCATTGGGGGTTTTACAAGAGGATATGTGAAAGAGGAGTTCAGGAGAAATGAGACTACAAATAGTTCCAAATGCTTCATCCATTTGATTCAACTACTTGTATTTTTCTATGGATGATGTGTGTTCGGTCTATGTTTTCATGGTTAACCTGTATAATCCTCTTCCTCGAAGATGTACTATCATATTCTCCTTCCAAGAAAATAAATTGTGTGGTGTAAGAATGAATTCTTTTGGGAATTCCATTTTTTCGATGTCTTCAATCTTTGATAACTACAAAAAATAATCTAGTGTGTCTTTTTCACTAGCATTCTATCGGCTCTGATACCATGTAAATGTGTCGAAGCTACATAGAAAATATCTATCTAGAAAATGACATACACAATTTGTACAGAAAATATGAGAAAATAGAAACATGAGAGAAACAATGGAAGAATTCTCATTAACCAAATGAATGAATGATAATTTACACATGATATACTCTGTACAACTCAATTAATGTGCACTAGAGGAGAAGCCAATGTGCCATAGTGGTGGTATAGAGTGATCTAGACACACACTAATAGTTACAGGAGTAAACGACCACCTAGTCTAGTCTCTCAGGAATTTATGGGAGTGAACTGCCACATAGTCTGAGTTAACTAGTCTCTTAGTCTTCAATTAACTGACTGAAATAGAGTGACGTGAGGAGGAGATCAGGGAATCATGAGTAATGTGTTATTCTGGCGATGATCCCAATAAAAATTCTCATTATTTGGTGATGATCCCAATGCTACATGGTGATGATCCCAATGTGGCATCTAGACTCCACTCAACTGATCAAACTGAAGTGTGAACAGAAGAGAATATTCTCCTAGAGGAATATTCTCCCTAAACTATAGGAGACTAAATAATGACTAATAAACATAGGGAAAACCTTAGGAAAAGGATATCCTAGGTGTGTGTGAAGTATCTCCAACATTTGGGAGACAACAAAATGGTGTCATTGTGGGGATGAAGTCCATTTCCCAAGGTAGGTAGTTATATTACACCAATTTGATGAGATAGAATGTATGAATATTTATGACTCATCTCACCACTGCATCAAGGGACAAAGCCTTGTTCCTATTGAACACAATTCCTTATTGTCAGCATTGTGGTGAGAATAGGGAATGGTGTTCAAGGAATGAAAATATCACTTGGCGACTCCCATAAGGGTAAACTCCATATATCTATAAAAGAACAAGGTTATTTCACATGATCAATGAAACAAATAATTGGACATCATACAATAATCCATTCTAGCAACTCCACTTGTAAATCAAGTTATTTGGAAACATGGTGTCATTTAAACATCTCTTGGTTGAAAGATTTCATTCCCTATACTTTATAATAATTCAAGGGTATACAAATTCCCTCCTTACTAGAGATAAATGGAGTAACCATGTTCCCACAAATTTCATGGGTTGGTAAATCACCTAAGTTACATTGTAGATATTTTACTAAATTTACTAAACAATTTTATATTATGCAAGATGGTTTTTTAATGAGAATATATTTGATAACATTAGAGGTTGATTCTTGGGAATGGTATAGGGACATCATGATGTCTAGTAGAGATGTAGCTTCATTTGATGATTTCATAATAAGGAATTTTGGGTAGATGTTGATGAAGATGAAGAGAATAACACAAATGATTTTAACATTGATATATCCACTTATTATTCAATATAAGCATCATGGGAGAATGACTTAGACATTGATGTTTATTGTAATGGATACCAATCAAATTCCATGGTGAATTATATTCCTATAAAGAATATGGTAACTAATGTGATCATGAATTGGAATATAATGATATGTTGCCTTTTACTCCTCGATTTGTGAATGTAATTTCCAACAAAGTCGTGCTATTGAGGAATAAGAGGTATGTGAATCTCTTAAGGATAAACCATGTTTTTATATTACAACATATGATGGAGAACATGATGACCTTGTTAATGATCATGGACATCTTCTTCATGTTTCTAATAGTATTTGTAATACTAGAATAGAAACGTATGAAAAATAGATAAACTCAAAGTCAAATATTAAGGAAATAAAAAATTAGAACAATCATGCCATCTATGAATTTGATCATAGAAAACTAGTAGAAGATAGTGATAATATTGACATAATGCAATCCTTGATGCTTTTATTATGTGTATATAATTGAGAAATAAGATTATGAGTGAGGAGATGAGGAATTTTCAAATACTAAGACATTAAGTGCCTTATTATCCACCAGTAGGATTTTCCATCTCGTATTGGAAATAGACCAACAGAGTAGGTAAGAGAAAAAGAAGAGGAGAAAAAAAAAGGACCTCTACAATGTTGGGGTTGTGGAGAGGCACATATGTTGATATATTTCCCTCATAGAAAACATGACAACAAAAGAGTTTACCATGTTCAGGAGGCTACTACAGTAAACGATGTGGCCAAGAGTATGCCAAGAATTTATGCAACTATTGAGAATCGGTAAGAAGACCACCAAGCTTCTATGGTGGATTTGGAAGGAATAATTTCCAAACAACCCATTTCTATTTTGATTGATCATGGTTATAACCTTAGCTATGTTTTCCCAAAGTTGTTGAATGATCCAAAAATGGAAGGAATTATTAACAAATTGACATTAATAAGATGCTCATGAATGATTAAAGAGTTCATCCATTAATAACCATGCTGCAAATAAGAGAAGTTAAAAGAAACAAGAAAAATACAAAGACAACAAGAACTTGATAATGTAGTTCACCAATATGTGGCTACGTCTCCGGGTCGCCTCTTTATTGATCTTCAAATGCTCAATTTCTCTTTACAATGGCTCCTTGCTATTACAAACAAGATTCTGATATGTTGTACAAGACCTCCTTGTGAAGATGTACACATGCCTCAACAAATTCCTCTCAAAACATGAAAAAATGCCCATCAAAACATGAGAAATGGGCAAAAAATCCAACTCTTCTTTACATTCCCTGCATACAAAGTACCCTCTCAAGATCAATAAGCCTGGTCTATATATTTTTTAGGCTTAGTTGGGGGAGCCCAAATTCCAACAAAGATCTGGCCTCCTTTTGGGATCAAATCCCCCTCCATATGGCCAAGAAATCTCCAAAAACGCCCAATCTGGGCCAAACTATAGGAAAAAAGACCCACATGTGTACAAAAAATAAAAAATAGCCCAAAGGGGTTGGGAACACACGCTAAAACAGGGTCATATAGTATAAAAAAGGCCAAGTGCTAGCCCCTAAGGGCTGCGCGCTGGCCCCTAGCCTGTATACAGTGGTCGCATGGCATGTTAACATAGGACCACACCTGCCATAAGTGCCTAGCATATGGTTATAGCCCCTGGTCGCATACACCAAAGGTGCCAGTGTTTAATCCTAGAATCGTGCCGCCTTTTTGACTGTGTAGTGGAGCACGCACCAATTGGAAGTTGGTGCTATGGCACAGATGAGTCTGCAGGCTGGGGCTTGGCCCCAACACCCTTTTGCCTCCATTTGACATATAATGCACTTTATATAATATAAAAGGGGTTTGTATAAACAAGAACCACCTTTGGTGCTATGGCATTCAGACCTTTCCCAAGGAATTTCCTCTACCAACATGTCATGGGGTTGAATCCCATGAGCTCCAAAACATTTTAACCAACCATCAAATGATAGGGTGCCATGTGGCAGCCCATGCTTGGGCCACGTGGCATCGTTTAATTTGTCGAGAATGTGCCACTTGTCGAAGCAGGATTGGTACACTATCATCTGCCCAGTCAGTCTGTTTCTGTTCTACCATGTGTCTCAATGCTACATCAACATGATGATGTCACCATGATGTCATGCTGACGTCAACATTGAATTTTTGACTGTTGACCTGTTGCCTTTTTACCTGTTTGGGGAAATGATCAGAGTGTGATATCTATCGCATACGAAGTCCATTTGAGGAAGTAAATATATGGCCAGAATCAACGCGATGAGTCGGTCGTAATGGAATTGGCTTCATCCAATTTCAATAAATTTCATTTTTGAACATTTTTTGGACTTGGGAAGCCTCCTGGATCATTCACTACTACATATGGGCAGATTATTCCACAAAAATTTTCCACGCTTCCACTAGTTTCATATTTTTTTAAACAGGGTGGGATTTTTGTCGATATTGCCATGAAAGTTCGTCGCAATATCCACAAAAATCTTATTTTAAACTAGTCAAGATTTTCATCGCTATAGAGACGAACTTTCGTGGCAATAATGACAAAAATTTTGCCTATCTCATTGGTCGGTGTTAACGGCTAGTTGACTATTTGATCTATATACACGTGACTTTCAGAGACTTTGCGACACAATTTCTATAGTTGTGACATTATTCTTGGCTTTTGTTTGAGATGTTTATTTTTTCCGTCACCCACCGGTTGAACAAATCCAATTCTCGATCTACATAGCTCGGATTTTGAACTTGCAAGGTTACTATGTTATTTTTTTTATTGATGTACTCATTTAACTTGTAAATTTTTGTTCAAATGTCCAAATTTCATTTAGCTTGTTTTTTCCTTGATAATATATGATAATATGTGTAGTACCATATTTCATGTCTTTGGTTTTTGGATCTAGTTAGTATATTCTATGGAAAAGGGTATGTGGATTCCATAATATTCTAGGTTTATGGAATCCACATACCCTTTTCCCTTCAATTGTAGCTATAATTTCTCTCTCTTTTCATTGATAAATATATGGAATTGCTCTTGAAACTCAACCCTGAACGATGAAATGATAGTAATTGATTGTCATTTTCTTTTCTCTTTTATTTTTAAGACCTAACAAAAAAACACCAACAAATCTTGATTGAAGATTTGATACCACTTGTTACATCCCTAGTACCCAAAAGGGATCACACTTGCATAAATTGAAAATAATATAACAGTGACAATAATGGTTGGGATACTTGCACACCTAATGGTTGGCTAGCACTTACTAATTCAATTAAATGAATGAAGAAATCTCCATGAATAAAATATTGAAGTTGATTGTTATATTGATAAATGATAAGTTATGGTATATATAAGATAGGGAGGAAACTCATGTTTATAACAACAAGGGTAATAGCTGCAATATATTGTAACATTTCCCTCTTCCGCATAAATTATTTGCTATCCTCAACATTTCCCTCTTTTGCATATATATTAAGAGAAATATTAATAACATTTCCCTCTTCCGCACAAATTCTTTGCTATCCTCAACATATTGTAATAAATAATGGGTAGGTTGGCATTAGTGACAAGATATCCTGTTGATATTACATATAATTATTAATGTATGAGAGATCATCCATTATTTAAGCATGCAAAACAGAACCCAAGACTAAATATTGTGGTTGATGTGATCAGTTCTGTACATTTTGCAAAACAAAGTATGTGAATTTCCATTATTTAAGCATGCAAAACAAAACCCGAGGCTAAACATTGTGGTTGACGTGATCTTGTGTGTACACCTGGATGGTGGAGAAAGTGCACTCATCAACTTGTTGGTAGATGAAACAAAGTCTCAAAATCCAAAGTGTATTCTTAAATTTACCCCACATAGAATGCCAGTAACATCAATCATTATTTGTACTTTTAATTAATACATGGCTCTTTGTGGATTTTTTAAAAAACAAATAATTCAATTTTTTTTTAGTTTTGTGGTTAATTGTCACCTCCAACTAGGGGAAATTAGTCACTTCAGAATTTTTGACCAATCAAAAAGTAAAATTTTGAATATTTAAAAATAAAAAAATATTTTTATTTATATATAAAATTCACATTAATAAATATTTATTGAAAAACATTATAAAACATTGTTAAAATTTTTGTAAATTTACAAAAGTCAAAATGATTTTGACTTGCAATCGATTGCTATATTCCCTACTTTAGAGGGACTAATAAGATACATAAACACTAACCCTAAACTTATGTTAGGTATATATGTAGTTATTATATAAAGAAAACATTTGTACACATATGATCTTATTATAAAGATGTTATCTATGTCGTCATGATGTTGATCCTCTACACATATGATCACCTTATTATAAAGATGTTGACCTTATTATAAAGATGTAGGTCACTGTAAATAAACATATCATAATCGAAAGGAGTAGCTAAAATATAAAAAATTGACAACTTAATTTTTGGTATGGTATAGGTAAGACAATTACTTGTCAGGACAAGGATTTGTCACAATGAATGAAAATGACAGGAAGCTTGCTCGGTTAAGAGCGACATTAGAGGTGAAGGGTGATGGAAAATGTTATTTACCTTGCTATGATTGCAAAGGCTTGCAAAATAGAAGACTTTTAATAACAACAGCCCAAAGACATTGTAGGGAGAAGGGGCACGCCGAAGGGGGTTATGAATATCGTCCCTTGGTAAGAGGATTCAATATTTAATGCATTCTCTGTAATAATCAGTATGTCATGAATTTTAGTAATACTTCTTATTTTTATTTTTATATTTTCTATACACACTAAATTTTCTACGTTGTTTTTAAATATATAGACGATGCCCCCAAAATGTCGACCTCTAGAGAGTTATTTGCCAAGTACTAGCAGAAATACTACTTTACAGGGAGATGAACTTTGGGATCAGAATATTGAAGCTGTTGATCAAGTTATTAATGATGATATGGATGGAGATAATGTTAGTGATTTAAATCAGGAATATGAGATACATAGATTGATCCAAGACACATTTTCTCCAATGGGTGAGGACAACCAGGATGATAGTCATGATGTTGATCCTCTACTCGAGAAGTCATGTAAACCTCTTTATGAAGGCTCAACAAAAAATCTTTTATCTTCTATATTGTTGTTGGTGAACCTGAAGGTTTTGAATGGTTTATCAAACACATGTCTCACTCAGATACTAAGGTATTTAATTTGTTAATTATTTATGTATGTATGTTCACAAATACTTAAAAGGTTCAATTTTTTCCTATATTGCTATTGTTTTCTATTTTGTAAATTAGTATATTGGATGATATATTGATGATTAATATTGTTTACATTGACTTATTATTTAGAATTTTTTAGATTCTTAGGTGATGTTCTATTACCGACGTCAAATATTTTTCCACGCACATATCCAGAAATATCCGTGATTATGAAAGAAATTGGAATGGAGTATCAGGCTATAGGTGCATGTCCTAATGATCATATCATATATTATGGACAATATGAATTATAAAATGAATGCCCACAAAGTCAAATAAGTATATATCGAACAAATAAAGCATCAAATAAGGTGCCTTGCAAAGTTCTTCATTATATTCCAATAATTCCACTTTTCCAGTGGTTGTTCAAGTGCCAAACTATAGCACAGTTTATGGATTTACATGCAAAGAAAAGAAGTTGAGATGATGTTCCTCGAATTCCTGTAGATGGTTCTGCATTGAACTAATGTTAAGAACCAAATATCAATATAGCATAGAAAAACCTCAGAAAAAGTACTCAACACCTTGAAAAAGAGATAATTTCAGATAATAAGCCTCTTCGAGGGGGCAACCTCCTTTTACCCCACTTAAATGTTCAAGTACAAGATGATTCAAAATGAAAATGTCTCCTTGGTATATA
>JASDQU010411031.1:0-10481 GCA_032191745.1 Picea mariana | reverse complement strand
AGACTCTTGCAAATTCATTCTCTCCATAGACTTGGCCAGGTCTATGGTGCCTTCAGGTCCCTGCTCTGTAGTTGCGTATGGAACTGCTATCACTGTCGCTGTTCTCAATCCTGCAATGGGGATAGCACTTAAGGTGATGCCCTCCCCTGTCTTCGTCTGTTCTTTTTCCTTTAAAAGCTTTTCCATCTCGGCCTCCATCTCCCTTAACTGCACACTCTGCTCCATGAGATGTCTCAACATCTCATCCTTTTCGCCTTCTCTTTCAGCTATTTCTTTCATCTGTGGATCTTCTGTTGGAGGGAGCTTTAGCTGCTTTCTCAACGTGGCTATGTCAGCATTCTTCTTTTTAATCATTTCCTCGTCATCCTTGACATTCGTCGGATCGTAGCCGATCTTGAGGACCAGCTCCTCGAGAGTTTTTATCTTGTTGTCTTTCGCGAAGGAAAAAATCTTCTCTAGCTTCAGTTGGGTCTGGGCGTTGCTCAATGCTGTCTGATACTTTTCCGCAAAAGTTGCAACGTGGGCTAAAGTGTGGGAAATCATCTCCCCAGTTTGCTTATGCATATCCATTTGATCTGTCAGGTGCACATCCTTGGCTTGGAATTCAAACGTGGTCCTCCTGTAATCAGATATAACTTTGGGGTCCGGCACTAGTGCATGGAGGTATGCCATATGCATCTTGCCCTTTTCTGTATCGAATGCCGAGAGTAACCTGTGCTGGGTTGTGGAGGACTGCTTCTGGAATTGTGCATAAGCGCTGCTGGTGAGTGACTGGTTCCTTTTCTTGATTAAATCATATTTTTCAAAAATGCCCAGCTGGGGCCCAGTCTTGCTTGGTGGAGTATCCAAGGGAGAATCCCTGGACTTTACTGTTACTTCTTTATGCTGACTAGAGCCAAAAGATGAAGTAAATTGCTTGGCCCCAGTATTGGTCACTGTGGTAGTCAACGTAGTAGCTTCTGCTGTTGTGCCGGTCGTTGAAATGGTCTTTGGATTTTTGGAGTGAATTTGAAATTCCTCCGTTGACACCTCTGTCACAGGAGGATATGACTCCTGTCTGGGCCTCTTCTCCTTTAGGGCCTGTGGCGTGGTAGCGGGAAATTCACTTGTTGAGGGCCCCAACTGTTCCAACTTGACAACAAGTTCTACATCCTCCAACGTATCGGGCTCCCACTCTACTTGATTAGCAAATTTTTCGATTTCAGGCCTGGGTTCATGCACATATGGAGAATTCTTATTCTTGACTCTCATCTCAGAAATGATGCCATGGGGATCATAATGCCAAGGGAAGCTTGTCATGAATTTCATTTCCCTCAAGAGTCTGTCTGCTTCATCACCGGCACCTCTATTATTGCAGATAAATGAACCTATCTTCCCCTTGAGCCGCAACTGTTGCTTCTTTTCGAGGGAAACAAAGTGAATATCATCAGAATTCATAATTTGTCTAATATATTCTAGTGCGAAAATTCTTACCGGTATATATCTCGGAAGCTTGAATGGTGCCAACTCGCACCCATAGACTCGGATTTCAGAGTGATTCTGGTATAAGTACTAGTCTCCTGTCTTTGTACCTTCCGTAAGATGCAGAACTCTCCAGACTTCTTCATTTACTCGTGGCTCAGGCACGCCACTCAGCATACTTACCACAGGGTGGTAAAACTAGTCAATGAACGCTATGAAATCATATTCGACCGAATTGCGCTTTAGAAGGGACGTCCACGCTGTGACCGGCTGTGGCTTCCCGTCTGAGTCCATCTTCTACAAGGAGAAGTTAAACCTGTCTGCTTGGAAGTACAAGAACATGTAGGCCAGAATGGATGAATACCTGAACATGCCCTCAGTGGTGAAATTCATGAATTGCTCATGGATGTTATTTGCCAAGAAAGTACTGTAATCAAATTGAGTGGTTGGTTGTTCATCATTTGAAAAGATGGAGAGGAAACCCATGATAGGTTCGTCCACCCATTGGTCAGAATAGTATCCGAGTAGAGCACACACAACCGAAATAATCTGATTCCCTTTGATGGAAAATATGGAAGACGAATACGGGGGATCGGTGGTCGGGATTGGAGAGGAAGGGGGAGAAAATAGCTCGAAAATCTGAGCTCTTTGCGGGAAAGTCATTCTCTGGTAGAGCTCGGTGAGGACTTCCAGATTGAAAGGGGCTACAGACTCCGGGTGGGTTATCTGCATCATTTGGTCAATATCCTCTGGGGTAATGAAGAAAAGGACGTCTCCTAAGGAGAAAACAATGGCTTTCAGTTCGGGGACGTAGTGAGCTTGGCACTTGAGTGCAAACTCTGGGAAATGGTGAACTTGGGGGAACAGGTATAGGGGCAGATTAGACTCCGAGAGCCCAATCTCATCACTCTGATCTAAGAAAACCTCTCGGATCCATGATTGCAGATCAGAGAAATCAAAGCTGCATGCTGTGTCCGCTATCAAGCGGTCCTTGTCTACCAGAGGGATTTTATCAAGATCGACCGGAGGAGGGACAAACGGATTCTCTTCCTCTTCAGCCGGCCTTGTTTTAGACGCCATCTCAGTGACAATACCTGCAACAAACAACGTTAGTGGGGTATACTGGTGGTGGAGGAAAACGATGGGGAAGCAATGGAAAAATGATAGTTTAGTTCTCTGGTGCGATGGATGATTTCTGGTGCGAGGAATGAATAACGAGTGAAAATGGGAACAACGGTGTTTTTATTCAAAACTGGGTCAGTCGAACGCAGGAAAATAGTCAGCATGACAACGGGCATTTTATCCCGTCATTAATGTATAACGGGCCACTTGGGGTGATATGGTAGGTGACTGTAGATAGGGTATACGGACGACTGACATGGCGGTTTGGGAATGGGGGGTAAAGTCGCCAAAGGGGGATGTTCATAAGTGAAGGGTGTTATGGCACTGACACCAGGGAATGGCAGTAGTAACGGGATGGGACTCAGATCCAGACGTGAGTGGTACAAGTGGGTTGAGTGGAGGGTGACGTCCAGGGGCGACGGAGTGTCAGACAGCATGTGGTGGATGGGACTCGTGAACCAATAGAAACATGCCATGTGTAACAAGGGGCCCGCTGGAAATAATATTCGTTCCGGACCCCCCCCCTTTGATTAAAGACAGAACACCAAGGGGGGTCCTGAAATGATTAAGAGCCATCGATCTGCGTGCATTTTATTCTTAATTCTGGACCCCCCCCCTTCCATTAAAAATAGAACGGAGGGGGGGGGGTGGTCTGAAATCCAATGTGGATCGTCGATTTGAGCGCCAGATTGAGAGTCGTTCAGATATGTGCCCAATTTATAACCAATTCTGGACCCCCCCCCTTCCGTTAAAGGCAGAACGGGTGTGGGGGTCCGAAAATCAACATGAGCCGTTGATTTGTGCGCCCCTATCATGACCGTCCAGATCTGTACAAGCTTTACCACCGATTTCGGACCCCCCCCTTTTTGATTAAAAGAAGAACACTAAGGGGGTCCGGAATCAAACGTGGGCTGTTGATATAGTCATAGCGATCCAGACCATTATAAAGTGAATGAGACATAGTCGGGGGCAGAAATTACCACATGTAGGAAAACTTAGGATAAGGACATTCTCATGGGTTTTCCCTTGATTTTTCTCTTGTACACCACCAAGGGGGACATAGATTCAATTACATTTAGGCATTGGAGTCATAGGGTAACATCTTTATAATTCTGGCTTCACTTGGGCAAGGGAAACAAGGTAATTAATCTACGTCCTAACCTACTGTCACAAGGCAATTAACCCATATTAAACAGTTGGGTCAAGATTTTATTCTTTCTAGGGGCTACCTGATCAGGATTAGACGGTCTGATCAGATGTATTCACTAGTTCTAACCTAGGGGCTATCTGATCAGGATTAGATGGTCTGATCAGATTCATTCACTAACCTATCAGCATTGAAAATTTAAAAAAACTTGGTCATGCTTGAAAGGTATGACCAAGTTGCTATTATTGCATGGGGCCTTTGCTTCAATTCTTTTCAGCCCTCTTTTCTTTTTCTTTTTTCTTTTTCTTTTTTTTCTTTTTCTTTTTCTTTTTTCTTTTTCTTTTTCTTTTTCTTTTCACAAATTATTTGAAGAATGCAATATTATTTGTGAACCAAATCACCAGGCACAGATAATATCCAAGTCATAAGATGATTCCCATAAATTATGGGGTGATAACATGACCAAAGAGCATAGGGCCGAATATACCAAGTTATTAAGAGAATTTGCCAATGTGTTTGCAAGGACCTATGAAGACCTCAAGACATATGACACATCTATCATTGAACACAAGATCCCACCGAATGAAGAGGCTAAGCTGTTTAGGCAGAAGATAAGATAGATAAATCCCATGTTGTTTCGTGTCATGGAGAGAGAAGTGAAGAAGTTGTTAGATGCCCAAATCGTTGTCCCCTTGAGATATTCTGAGTGGGTGGCCAATTTGGTCCCGGTGAGGAAGAAAAGTGGAGAAATCAGGCTTTGTGTTGATTTTAGGAACTTCAACAGGATCTCAAAGAAAGACAACTATCCCTTGCCCAACATGGAACAGATATTGCAGAGGGTAATTGGTGCATCTAGGATATCCATGATTGATGGTTTTTGTGGCTATAATTAGATATCAGTCATGCCTGAGGACAGAGAAAAAACAATTACCAGAATGCCAATTACTCCTTGGGGCACCTTCATGTATGCCAGAATGCCTTTTGGATTAATGAATGCAGGAGAAACAGTTTAGCGAGCCATGGAAATAGCCTTCATCGGGGAGAAAGATCAATTTGTGGTGATCTATCTGGATGACATCACAGTCTTCTCCAAGTCTGATATAGAGCACTGCTGTCACTTGAGGAAAGTTTTCTTGAAATGATGGAGGTTTGGAATTTCCTTAAACCCCAAGAAATATTTGTTTGATATGAAGGAGGGGAAGTTATTAGGCCATATATTATCAGCAGAGGGAGTGAGAAGTAATCCCAGTAGGGTAGAGGAAATTCTGAACCTATCACTTCCCAGGTCTAGAAAGGAGGTTCGGGCTTTTTTAAGGAAGATTAACTTTCTAAGGAGGTTCGTCTCAAATTTTGCTGAGTTGGTGAAACACATCACAACCATGCTCAGAAAGGGAAATGAATTAAAATGGACTGTTGAACCAAGGGAATCTTTTGTCCAAATAAAAAAGGCATTGACTGAAGAACCTATGTTGATCAGTCCTGATTATTCCAAGGATTTCCTACTTTTTTCTTTTGCTTCTTTTGATACAGCAGAAGCGGTCTTATTGTAGAAAAATGAGGAAGGGAGAGAGCAACCCATTTCCTTCTTTAGTAAGGCATTAAGAGATGTAGAGATCAAGTATGATATCATGGAGAAGCAGGCCTATGCCTTAGTGAAATCTCTCAAAGCTTTCAGAGTCTATGTCTTGCATTCAAGAGCGACTGCATACATTCCTTCAGCCCCTGTGAAAGACATCCTTATATAGCCTGACATAGATGGGAGAAGAGGTAAATGGATTGCCAAGATCCTTGAGTTTGACTAGGAGATAAAGCCCACCAAGTTGGTTAAAGGGCAGGGTTTAGCCAAGCTGCTGGCTGAATCCAATTTCAAGGCCTTGGGGGTTAGCTTCATCAATGATTGCTCAAGAAATTAGCAAGCTGATTCGTCCAACAAAATCTCTCACAGTGGCTTATCACTAGTAGAATTCACTTGGTACATAGACATTTTGTACTTTCTGCAAGAGTTGAAGCCTTCTGATGGAATGGGAAAAAGCAAGGCAAGAGATTTAAATCTCAAGGTGGTCAGATATTTCCTTATTGACCAAGTCTTATACTGGAGAGACCCTCTGGGGGTGTTTTTGAGGTGTCTGAACCCACAAGAAGCCCAGAAAGTTATGTTTGATTTCCATAGTGGCCTTTGTGGAGGGAATCATTTCTGGAAGACCACATCTCACAAAATTCTCAGGGATAGGTACTACTGGCCCACCTTATTCATTTATGTCTGCAGAGAAGTCAGAGCTTGCATCAAATTCCAAAGGTTCTCAGGAAAGCAGCAGCTCAAATCTCTGCCACTAAAGCCTGTAGTAGCTTCAACACCCTTTCAACAGTGGGGGTTGGACTTCATTGGAGAAATTCATCCTCCTTCAAGTGGCCAGCACAGATGGATCTTGACTGCAACAGACTATTTCACCAAGTGGATAGAAGCCGCCCCCATCAATAGTTCTTCACATAAGATAATTATCAGCTTCCTGGAGAATATCATAGCCAGATTTGGCTGTCCCAGCAGAATTGTCACTGATAATGCTGCCTCTTTCAAGTCTGAGCCTCTAGTTAAATTCTGTGAGTAGTTCAAGATTTCACTAATTCACTCCACTCCCTATTATGCTCAAGGAAATGGACTGGCAGAATCTTCCAATAAAAGTCTAATCAAACTCATTAAAAGATTATTGGAAGACAATAAGAGGGTTTGGGATTCAAATCTCAAATTCGCTCTATGGGCCGATTGAGTGACAACAAAGAAGTCCCTGGGCACCTCACCTTTTCAACTTGTTTATGGGATGGAGGTTGTGTTTCCCACTCAGCTCACTTTACCTATAGCAAAATTATTTCAAGACCGCGAAGGAGAGACAGACCATATGGTCATAAGAATTCATAAAGTGGTGTAAGTGTAACAGGTTAGGGAGCAGGTGATGGACATAGCTCATAGTCATCAACATAAGATCAAGCAGGCCATTGAAAGGAAGGTCAGGAAGGAGGAATTTGAGCTGGGAGATTTGGTGCTTAAGTGGGATGAACTCAGGCAGGATAGGAGAAAACACAGCAAGTTTGATGCCCTCTCAATCGGGCCCTTCAAAATCTATGAAGTATTCTTAAATAACAAGTACAATTTGTAGGATTTGGAGGGTGAATAAGTTTTTAACGACCCAGTAAATGGGCATTTATTGAAGAAATGTTTTGTTTGGGCCTTAGACGGCTCCTCTGTTTTTGTAAATATTGTTTTTTTGTTTATTTTCAGCTTAATAAATGATTCCATATCCCAACAAAAGGCAACTAGAACTGCAGAAGGAGTTCTTAGAGCATCGCAGGGATGACTCTATCCCCCATGGAGCCTAATGTTAGCGCCAATGCTTGCAAGGGGGTGTTTCTCTCTAATTTTAGGACCTTGGTGTAAATGCGTAGAAATGGGGTTTAAAAACCCATCAAATGCATTTTATTCAAAGTCCGCAGTCATGAGTGCCAAGCGCAGCACACAGAAGAAGTCCATTTCGAGCTTAAAATCAAGCAAGCGGGCATTTTGTTTTCAACGGCGAGGATCCACAGATGGAGCAGATCGACGATCATCAGGTAATCTTGAGTCGCGGAGTTGCACGAGGTTTAGCACATGGGCTCATCTCTTATGGCCAAAGTCACGAAATGATCATGGTCGTCCGATCCAGTTGGGACACATGGCGCCTGATCAGGCTCGATCACGATTTCAACTACCGGGACTTCAAAAGACAGGGGGTCTCTTTTCCAGTGCATCAAGAAACTCTGAAACACAAAACACTTAGTTGTTTTGGCATTTTGACTACCGGGACTTCAAAAGACAGGGGGTCACTTTTCCACTGCATCGAGAAACTCTGAAACATGAAACTCTTAGCCATTTTGACATTCTGGCTACTGAGACTTCAAAAGACAGGGGGGTCTCTTTTCCACTGCATCGGGAAACTTTGAAACATGAAACACTTATCCATGTCAGCATTCCGGTTACCGGGACTTCAAAAGATAGGGGGTCGCTCTTACACTGCATCAGGAAACTCTGAAACATGAAACACTTAGTTGTTTCGACATTTCGGCTATCAAGAGTTTGAAGGATAAGGGGTCGACTCCTTGCCATCCCAAAATCATGAAATCCTTTAGTGTTGGGCCCATGATCCTAGCACCAGGGTTGTATGGAGTATGGCCAAAGAAAGTGAGCAATCAGGGCCAGGGTTGTTTGATGGAAAAATGATCATGGCCATCAGTTTTTTAAGTCAATCCAACCATTGATCCTGGAGGGCCGTTTCGCAAGTTTAGGCACTAGGAAATTTGAAGGCAGGGGAAGTAGAAATCCCCGAAAGAAAAAATGTCGAAACACCCTTGGAGAGAAGGCATGTGGTCTTCTCCTGAGAATTTCGTTTGGGCCACTCCCTGGGGAAGCAGTTAATGAAAATCGAGCAAGTAGATGAAACCTCAGCTCAAGACATGAATGGAAGGTATGGGAGGCCTGGAGCAATCATCCCATGGTACCCTTGTATGCAGGTCCCCCTACAAGAGCCAGGCTGAGTTAAGGTGGTGTCTGGTGAAGGAGTTCCATCCAGGTTTGACTAAGGAGCTTGCACACACTAATTTGGACTTTAATGTCTTAGCTACCTTCTTGCTGCCAAGGTGGTGAATTTCTCTGAGTATATATACTTAGTTTTTCTATTTTTGTAGGGGGGATGGTAGAGCAGAGCTCCCGACTGTAATGTTTTAATGAAGCAATGGTTTTCCTAGCTGTGTATTTGCATATGAGATTTTCTTGTTCAATGTAAGGAAACTATCCTTTTCATCTGGTTTTGATCTCATACTGAAAGGGTTCATGATTGATTGATTCACATGAATCGTCGTGACTGTGTTATGATAAATGATTTAATATAACGCTTTTATGTTCTTTTAGTGTTTCTGCTTTTGAATATAAAATATTCTTGTGTTCAAAGTTTTCTTCTATAGGCTGTTAGAAGCTCGATGCCTATAGCAGGCCTTCGCATTTCCTCACAGAAGTCTTCCTCCTACTCATCCTCATTACAACTTATTTCCTGAAGTCAAACCAAGACCTCATCTATTTGTGCATGCCTGGCCTAGTTTATGAGTTAGAATGATATTGTTCTGAGTTTACTTCCAATCATCACCCTTTATCAACAAATAGTGATATAAAATGATGGGCCTCAGGCTTACTCAGGCTGCAATTCAGGAGTGACTTCTGACGGAAACACCTCCAACAAAGACTTAGTCATCCATCAGAAAGATAAACCCAAGTATCCAAATAAGAAACATCCTTGTCACAACAAAAATAAATATAAGGGTCCCAAGCCCACTCAGACAATTTCCACTCCTAATGGTGACAAAGAAGAAAAATATCAAGTAAGAATACTAAAAAATATTGGAACTATTGTGATAAATATGGTCATGATGAGTCCAAATGTTTCAAGAATATGGAAGATTTAGAAGAAATGATGGATAAGCACAACATCAATATTGATTCTACTTCTTCTTCTTCTTCTCATGGACATGCACTTTCTGCTTCTGGTTTCTCCTTCAATACAAATTCTACTTATTCTTCTGATAAGTGGTGTATTGATTCTAGAGCATCTTATCATATGGATAAAGATAAAGACATATTTTCTGCTCTAAATGAATGTAACACTAAGAAAATATTTGTTGGTGATGATAGATCTCTTAGTGTTGAAGGAACTGGAGTAGTTCAAGTAGAAAACAATCATTTCGATGATGTATTACATGTTCCAAGTATTTCTTGTAGCCTTCTATCAGTATATCAAATCACTCATTCAGGTGAATGTAAAACCATAGAGTTTTCACCTCACAAATTTTTAATCAAGGATCTAAAATATCCTAAGCATGTTCTTGCAACTGGAATTGTTGATGATATTACTAGGTTGTACAAGTTTGAAAACTTTGGGTCATCATATTTTTCATCATTTTTTGTTGCTCATAGTGATGACTTGAGAAAAATTTGGAATGAGCGGTTTGGTCATCTAAACTATCGCTCATTGAAATAACTATGTAATCAACAGATGGTGATTGGTCTTCCTCTTGTTTCATGCAGAGGTGGTGTTTGTGTCGGTTGTGTTATTGGAAAATATCATCAGGACAGTTTTGACAAACATGCCTCTTGGCACACCTCAGTCCCTTTGCAGCTTGTTCATATTGATTTTTGTGGTCCACATTCTTCTCCTTGTTTTTCTGGGTGCAAGCATTTTTTAACTTTCATTGATGACTTTTCCAGACGTACTTGGGTTTACTTCTTAAAACTTAAGAGAAACGTTTTTGACAAGTTTTTGGCTTGCAAGACCCTTGTAGAAAAGCAATCTGAAAATCAAATTCAACAGTTAAGAATAGATAATGGAGGTGAATATGTGAACGATAATTTTACAAGTTACTGCACTACATAGAGCATCAAAATGCAACACATTGTTCCATATACACCACATCAAAATTGTGTTTCTAAGAAAAAGAACCACACATTAAAAGAAATGGATAATTGTATGATCAAATCTAAGGGATTAAGTCTAAAGTATCGGGAGGAAGCAATCAACTGTGCAAATTACATAGTAAATCAGACTCCCACAAAGTCTCTTAAAAATATAAGATTGGAAGAAGCTTGGACTAAAATTAAACCATATGTAAGTCACTTCCGTGTATTTGGAAGTATAGCATGGGCTCACATTCCTGATGAGAAAAGGAAAGAATTGCA
>JASDQU010411028.1:0-10479 GCA_032191745.1 Picea mariana | reverse complement strand
CCGGAGAGGCTTGAAGATTCCTCAACACATAGATGATGTTCATATACCAAGGTGAATCAATGAAATTTTGAGACACCTGCATGGTGGTTTCTTCCTGGGGATTATATGACAGATCAGTAATGAAGTTGATCCCCAGCACGTCGTATTTTGATTGTACCATCAGCTTTGTGAGGCCCTATCCTTTGATCATCTTTGTGGGATTGATTTTGAGGTCATATTCCAGCATGTCTGTGATCCACTTACCTCTTCTTCCCTCAGGTTTAGGTTGAGTCAGGATATCCTTGACTGAGTTACTGGGCACGTAAGCAATAACGTGGGAATTTAATATGTAATTTCTGAACTCTTTTAGGGCCTTCACTAAGGCTTATGCTTGTTTCTCCATAATTTCATACCTTAGTGGGAAATCCCTCAGTGTCCTACTGAAATAGGCTATAGGCTATAGGCTTCTCAATTTTTTTATCGTCTTTATCTAACAGTACGCCAGTGATGGTATGCTCCGAGGAAAATGAGAACAAGATGAAGTCCTTCGTGAAGTCTGGGTTGGCCAACACGGGATATTTGGTCAGTGCTATCTTGGCATCTTCAAATTATTTTCCTATATTTGTGGTTCCATTTGATATTGCTCCCCTTTCTAAGCATACATGTGATATTTTTTATAATTTCTGCCAGGTTCGGGATGAATCTTCTCAAGCAATTCACCTTTCGCAGGAAGGACTGCACCTCCTTCTTGTTGCACAAAGTGTTGATTTTCAAGATTCCTTCCACCATACTGGGGTATATATTTATACCCTCTTTAGAGATTATTTTCCCAAACAGCTTCCCTTCTTGCATCCCAAATGTGACTTTTTCGGGTTCAGTGATATGTTAAACCTCCTACATTTCTGGAAGACCTTCTTCAGATGCTTGAGGTGTTGTTCATCAGAGTCAGAGTACACTGTGATGTCATCCAGATAGATCACGATAAACGTGTTCTTTTCATTAGAAAATTTTATGTCCATTTCCCTCTGGAAGGTAGCTTCGGTGTTCTTTAGTCCAAAAGGCATCTTAGCATACATGAACATCCCCCATGGTGTTGTAAAAGCTGTCTTTTCCCTCTCATCTGGGTGTACCATGATCTTATTGTAACCCAAAAAACCATCCAGCATGGACATCTTCCGGGACCCCATTACCTTTTGCAAAATACAGTCCATTTTAGGGAGCAGGTAGTGGTTCTTGAGGGACACTTTGTTCAAGTTTCGAAAATCCACACACAACCTTATTTCGCTGTTCTTTTTTCTTACATGCACCAGGTTGGAAACCCATTTCAAAAACCTTAAAGAAACAATAATTTTGGCTTCAGAAATTTTCTTTACCTCTTTTTCAATTAGTGGAAGCAGCAGGGGATTTATTCGTCTTAGCTTTTTCTTGAAAGGCATTTGGTCTTCTTTGAGCGTTATGACGTGTTGAATCACCTTGTTGCCGTAAACCTTCAAGTCATTATAAATCCAAGAGAAAACATCAGGGAAATCCTTCATGATCTTGATGTAGTCTTGTTTGACCTTTGGATTGATCATTTTTGACAATTTGATTATCTTTGGATTCTCTTGGGTCCCGATGTTGCAATCTTCGACATCTTCATCGTTTGCAGTGATCTTGGGATTTCTAGCCACGTCATTTTCATCAAACATCTTTTCCAATGGAACTAATCCCTTTGGGATGATGTTATTTTTCAGTTGTACTATGTCCTTTCTAACTATCTGGTTCTGGAAACTGTCGTCGTTACTGCGCGCATCTGTGATTTCATCTTTGTCACAGCAGAACACGTCGTCAATGTTTATATTAGCGAACTCGTTGCTCATTTGGAGAAATCTCTCCACATATTTTTCATCCTCAAACACCTTCCAATATTTGATATTGTCAGGCACCATCGGCCTGTGTTTGACTTTGATCTCGTATTTTCTATTGAGAAATATGGGAATTTTAAAAACCAAGGCCGAGGTGGCCAAGTCATCGGCAATTTTATTCTTCCCCCTCAGAATTGCCAATAAATTATACCCGGAGAATTCTTCGAGGAGGTCCGACACTAGGTTTCTTTATGCTCTCAGCCTAGGATGCTTGGATTGGTATATGCCTTTCACTTGGTTTATAACAAGCTCAGAGTCTCCATGTACCGTTATCCTCTTTGTGCCCAATTATTTCAAAACCTTCAGGCCCACAATCAATGCCTCATACTCAGCCATGTTATTTGTAAAGTCGAAAGAAAGTTTGTATGAGCAGAGTTTTGTGCCCACCTTGGGAGGACTTGTCCATACACCAGCCCCTACCCCTTACTTATTTATAGCACTGTCGAAAATCATGTTCCACATCTCATTCTCTGTGCAGTTCCTCGGGTCTACGCACTCTGCTGCTTGTCGTGCATCTTTATCATCGACGGTCATGACGGTTGTCAGTTCTTCTTCTTCAAAGCTCAGGTCATTGTAGAATATGGAGGAGTCGACCTCAGTGTCTATGGAGTAGATAGGGTGGTTATTTGTCTTCTTCTTACTGCTCACCATGTATTTTAGAAGTACTTCTCTGTATAACTATCTCTCGTGGCCGAAAACAGGGATGGTGGCGTATGACATGTCCATCTGCAGAGTTCCCTTCAATTTCGTGGCCCATGACATGTATAATAGCATGCCAAACTTAGGGGGCATTTCGGCCATGACCATGTCCATAACCATGTTCTTTTAAAGAATTTAGGCCAGCAATACGCCCAAATATTTGATTAGACCCAAACATTTGCTTTCCTCGAATAGAAATAAAAAAGGTCCTTATGGGGCATGGTGATGTCCAAACCCAACTCATACATGATCACCTTTGGCATGAGATTGTGTGATGCACCTAAATCCAGCATGGTGTTATGCAAGGTCATGTCATGGACCTTGAGACTGACATAGAATGGGGGAACGTCCTCAGTATTGCATGTCTCCTCCACCCGTGGACCAAACAAAATGGCGGGGTGATCGTCCTGGATGTTCAAAGTGTCGGGAGTCTCTCCCATTTTTAGCATTTTAATAATCTGTTCCCGATATTCTCCTTTATTGATAATTTCATTGAAAGGGACGAAGATTTTAATCTTGTTCATTTAGTTCTCAAAGTTAAAAGGGGGAGAGACCTTTTATACCTCCTTGTTGCACATCTCTCCACTTGTTTCTGGATATTTCCTTGGAGCCTCCTCCTTTGACTTTACCTTTTCAGTCGCATCCTTGGTTGGGTTACCTGGCTTCATTCAGATTGTGGAAGGGGTATCCACTAAAGATTTCCTTATGGGGTTTGTCTGCTGAGGTTTAGTCAGAGCCTTTTTTCTCCTGAGGTTGTATTGCTTTTGGAACTGCATGATGGAATTGTGATATCCCTTCCTGAATTCCTTTGTTTCCCAGGACAGTGTGTCGTCCGTCTCTATCCTAATATTTTCATTTTCGCTCATGTACTTATCATGTTCTCCCTTTTTCAATAACACACGTGTGTCCTTGTCATCGCAGCAATGCATTTAATCTTGGAACATCTAGTCAAAATCCTCGTCCGCGTAATTTTTTTGGAACAGGGGACTTGTTTGTTGGTCACCCTGGTCTCTTTGTTCCCTTTGTATGATCTACGAGACCTAACCTCTCCTAAGGTTTTTATGTCTAGGCTGGGGGTCATGCTATTCTCGGGTGGTGGGCATGTTTCCCATGGAAATTATTTCCATCAGATTCTCCATCGTCTTCATCATCAAGTCTAACTTGTCATATGAGGGTCGAGAAGTCGATCATTGCGCATCTCCTTGGGTTTTCTTCCCACCTCTGTTAAAACTTTGTTTGATCTTCCCTGACGCCATCAGGTTTACCTTGAACTTGATTGTGTCACTCATCATGGCGTCTATATTTGTTGATCTTCTCTCTCTCAACAGCAAGGTGAAATCATTGTTGAAGGAGTCAATGTATCACAGTTGCGTAGCCCTAGGAGGTGGCTGGGATTTTTCAGGAATTGAGTTGTACACCCTCATGAAATGAGATGAGAATTCTTGCACCGTCTCCTCCAGCGCTCTCTTCATATTGTTGTACTGCATCAATAGCTATAAGGGATTGTTTTTATCTCCCCATCTGGTAATGAATGATGTTTCAAATGTAGTGAAGTCTGCAATGCTTACTGCTAGGAGGGCCTTGAACCACTTTCTCACCTCCCCTGAAAGGCTCTGCGCGAATAAACTCATATTCGCATCTGCATAGTCCTATTCTAGATCAACGAAATCGTTGAACCAATCCAGGTGATTTTGGACAGATGTGTTTCCTTCAGCATCATATAGCTTGATCCTTTGACTGTAGTTTTGGGGCAAATCGTGCATTTGGGTTGGAAGAACGAGGGAGGAGAATCTGGCAGCCATTGATCTAGGGGGGTTATGGATTTGGGGGATGTTCTTCAGTATTAGAGCTCGAAACCTCTTCTCATCAAAGACTATATCATCTAAGTTGGCTTCTGGCTTAGACCTGAACAAGGTTTGTTGAAAAAGGGTGTCAAACTCAAGGTCGTCAATGGTTTGTGTGTCGTCTTTGCGTAAGGACATGCTTTTGTCCAAGTAATAGAATGGGTCTGTCACTTGCTCCCTATTCCTATAGAGAAGCTTCTCTAGATCACACACGGGATCTACAAGGTTCGGGACAGTATTTTCTCTGGTATATATTGTCTTCGGAGCCAAGCTTCCTGAGTTATGCTACTTTTCTCTACTGGTCTCTTTGACTGGAGTCACCAGGGTAAAGGTTTCAGCCAATAAATATGTTTGTCCCACTGTTACCCTCAGGGGTCAAAACTATAACTTTATTCATTCTCCCAGGGAAAATTTATTCAGTACCATCCCCGACAACGACACCGGAATGTTAGCGCTATTTAAACTTCGTTCAAAAAATAAACGAATGATAGAGGCAACCTACAAACCAACTTTGAGGCCTGAAACTAGCCTTTCAAACCTGGAGAGGGCTCTCTCTAGAGACTTTGTCTCTATACAGGATATGGCTTTAAGCTGTCAACTAGATTTAACACCTGTAAACAATAATTTCTATTTCTATTAGTGAAAGGAAGTAAGACCTTGGGCTATGGAGTCGATTCAAGAAAACGATAGAAACAAATGACTTGGTGACTGAACTTGAGAGGATAAAGGCTAAGTAAGCAACAGTCTTCCATTTAAAATCATTGTGTGTGGCGAGGGGAAAAAACATGAAGCAACTTGGAGCATCGTTGTGGATGAATTCAAAGTTAGCTTATAGGAAATATAGTTTGTGTAAATGGCACAAATCTAGAGCACCGTGCGATGAATCCTAGATTCAAAAATACGTTCCAATTCAAATAGAAATAGATATGAATATAAAGAATACAGGAAGTATGTACGTAAAGAAAGGAAATAATACATCAAACTGCTACAATTAGAATATTTTTTGTCAAAGCTTTAGGACCTTTGCATTAAATTTTGATTGAGCTCAAAGCTACATTTGATAGTTTATGTCTACACTATTTTTTCCAACCAACCTCACTTACATTGAAAAGATAAAATATATAGGTGAGGGTGCAGTGCTTAGGCTCCCCTACTCTCTAACTATTATCCCTAGAAATTAGGCAACTAACTATTCTCTGCTAGTTGACTCTTCATAAGGCGCTTTGCCAAAAATAGAAACCAATTGTACTTGGTCACATCATAAATGTTTGTCTCTACCACGGTGGTCTAGTCATTAGCAAGATCTCATCGTGAGGAGAGTGATGTTTCGATGCCTTCCTTTGATAGGGTATCTGGACAATCAAGTGCTCTGTCAAAATCCCACCACCTATTGTAACGGCCTTGATTTTTGCCTCATGATCATTTGATGGAGTGCGCACATGTCGGGTGACCGTGGACTGTTGCATTCATTTCCAAAATGAAAACATCAATTAAAGGGTGACGCGTTCTTCAAACTGTCAAAATCTGTGCCACGTTTGAGAAAATAAGAATGAAATCAATTAATCATGATTCTGGTCTCGCCTGCATTTTTGATACCCGAAGCATTCTCCTGAGAGACTAGTTGCGTGGTTTTAGGTTCTTCACTTGCCTTTGCAAAAACTTGTTCCCTTTCAGCTTCTTCTGTGTGCTAGCAAGAACCGTGTGGACTTTCTCTAGTGTCGGTTAACATTCTTTGAAGTGTTTCGCGTTCCTTTCTTTCGATGTCCTCTGTGCTTCGTGTAGTTGTACGATTGTATCTTACACTTCCCTGAGCTGTCTCTTGAGCCACATCACATTTCCCTCATGGCCTTATGAAGCAAATTCTTCGAGGGTCTTCACTGCTAATTGTTGTCTCAGCTCTCTATTTTCCTGGTAAATCTCGACAATAGCGAGCTTCGCTTGCTTCAGCTATTGCGACAACTCACGGACATCTGTGCCTTTGATGTCTATCCTCCTTCATCTTCCCTAGCTTTCATGACTTGTACCTTCGATAGGTTCCAGGTGAATGGCGCACACGAGCAACTTTTCGGTGACCAACTTTGTGAGTGGCTCACTTGGGACTTGGGTTTCCCTAGCTTCCTTGTTCTTCCTTGGCCTTCCCCTTCTCCAGGGGATTGGTTGTTGGGGGGACAGAGCTTCCAACATCTTTCCTTCTTCCGCATCCTTTCTTGATTCAGCCTCCGCATGGTGTGATGTTACACTTTCTGCGGGTAGAGGGAAATATTCTTTTGGATCCTTGGGAATGCCCACTGTAAGCAAAAACGAATCCTATTTTCTTCCCAATCACTTTAATTCCTCAACTGCCAACAATTTAATAAGTGATACATGAGATACTTTCCTCTTCGGCTGATCTACTTCATCTCGGGCGTTGTCTGTCATCTCTCGGAGGCTTTGGTGTAAGAAGAAGGGTAGATTCAACAGTCTACTTCCTATGAAATGCATCAACAAACTAATGTGATGCGAATGTATTCTTTCAAACCTTCCCTCACAAGTGAAATATTTCCTAATTACTCCCGGGATTTTTCGAAAAGGTTGTTGCAAATATCTACTTGGGACGCCCTTTTCAACTTTCCCACCTCAATAGTCTCTCTTGATGAAGTCTTCATAGCACCGCACGTCCAAAGGAATGCCTTTAAACCACCTTCCACCGTGCAAAGGGATCTTTGTTGCAGTTGAAAAAGTTTCCTCTGTCACCTGGGAAGTGGCACCCACAATCACCGTGCGAAACCTGTCGAACCTGAGTGCGAAATTCTCTGCTAGTTTCATATTGAACCCTTGCATTTTCCTACAAAAATACATGGATCTAAACTATTCAAAGGACACTCTGACCTCCAGATATTCATTGACCAATGTCAAGTTTTGGGGCTTGGGCCCAGCATTTCTTCCACTTTATGCACCCTTCCTTATGCTCTGGGAGGTTGCCATGGTGCAACGTGTATTTTTTCTACGCGTGGTGGATTTGGCACGGGCCCAAGGAAGTGATCTTATTAGCCTGGGCTCGCGAGAAGAATTACAAATAGTGCATAAGCTTGGCTGGTGAACAGAGTGCATGCAGAACAACCGAAATTTATAACAGAGGGGGTGAGAGATGGAACTGTTCTAGGGAACATTGAATTCATGGTGACTGGAGGTTTCGAAGAAATCTAAATATTTTATGTAGCACATATGCGTGATGAGTACACTTCGGGTCATGTAATGTACAATTCATAAGAGCTGCAAAGTATACATGATCTAAGCGTCATGATTTTTCATTCTTTTTTACTTCATTATGAGCTGATGATGGTCATTGAACCTGCCAACGTGACTTCTATTTAACAACTTTCCTCGAACTTCAACACGTAAAACCTTCTTTTGTGAGAGTACCCAACTCTTTGGGAACAGACTCGTACCATTTACACATGTTTTGACTCTGACATCCCTTCCCAACTCCAAGGGTGAACAGGCCACTTACTGACTTCGACCCATTTGTTGTTTGGTACCTAACCCCACATTCTTTCACACATAGACCATGACTCAACTAAGACTAACTCTAACTAAAAGAAAAATGATGGCGCTAACACCTCTATCCAATACATTTCCAATGACTACTTTCTTTCTCAATTCTAATTCGTGAGCAAAAAGTTATGGCCAATTAATTGTTACCCATTTACTCCTTTTTCACACCCTTCAACCAGCTGAATTTTTTTTTTAGTTGTTCCCATGCATATTTTCACCTGATCCTTTGGGGTTTTGACAAGATATCATCTAGTTTCTTTCATTACCATGTTTTGAACAACCTGACCAAGTTTCACCTTCATCCAAGATCCAGGCTGTTAGTTACAACTTGTTGAAGATTAAGGCCAAATTATATTTTTATCCCTGATTGCTACAAGTTCCTTCTACATCCTCTTGTGAAATTTTAGGTATCTATAATATTGATTTAACCCCGTGATTTTCTTATTTGGCTCAATATTTTTTTGTATACTTCTCTTTTTCCCTAATCTAATTCCCGAGCAGAAAGTTATGACCTCTGGACTAAACTGGTACCCAAAAATTACCTTGAATTGTTTGGCCTATAACTTCCTCCTACATGCCACCATGGAAGTACATGTCACCCTTCTTCCATGTAAACTGACATGTGTCTCCCACATCACGATGATCTCTTTGTATTTTAAAAATACCCAAATTTTTCCAATTTTCCTCAAATTCTGAAAATATATATATATATATATATATATATATATATATATATATATATATATATATATATCCAATTACACCCAAATTCATAATTATTTTATCGGCCCACCATTAAAGCTATGAAACTAACTTATTACATCCAATATCTACCATGTAAGCATCAATTCGACCTATGCTCTTGAATTTTGACTCCTTCATGTCAAATCCCCCATGAATTCCACTACGAAAAATGGGGCTTTTGCCCAATTTCACCCAATTTCACCATGGGCACTCTACAAATCCACAATTCAACCAATTATAGTCATAATAAGTGCCAAATAACCTTTCTAACTACCCATTATCTCCATATGCGGTCGACTGACAATTATGGCCATGATTTCTCTTCAATTCCACTATGAATATTAGGGATTCTTACTAATCCTGCCATGGTTTCACTGTAAACTCCAAATTTTTCCCAATTATAGCTTGAAAATTCCCAATAAAGGATTGAATTGACGATTTTTAATTCTTTGGTTCAATTGCATTGAATTATCCATGAATTCTTCTCAAATTTCTCTGTTGTAATTTCATTAAAGAATTTGGAGACATCTCTTTTCAACATTTTTTCAAACAGCTTGCATGCATACTCTGCAAAATTCACTTATATGCTCTATATTTGACCCATGCAGGCTCGATGTTCAACCTTAAGCTGTGATACCACATTGTAGCATACCCATCCCCAAGTTGAGCCATGCGACACAAAAAAAATTCCTCTAATACCAATTTAATTAACAATGTTCCCTCCTTATGATTACAATTATGTAGTCCTAAACAGTATTTTACCCATGCATAATGAATAACAGTAAAAACCCATAAAACCATAACAAGAATAACATAAGTATTCACACAATAATTGTTTCAAACACATAGAGACACTTATCTTTTGAATAATTCACCAAATGCGTGCAAACCTCAGACCTTCCTCCCATCCATAGACTCTACTTCTCATAAAATACCAACAGCAGGTCACCCCTGAGTCAAGGCTAGAAAATCAACCAGGGAAGTCTTCCTAAATCGGAATAAGGTCTAACCATTACAATGAAACTCAGGTCAAGGTGCCAAATACTACATCTAGCCTAAAGCCTCTCATTTCCCATATCATGTCCCACCCCAAGAAGTGTGCCCCTTCTCTACTCAACAATCCTTCAACTACTCCACTTCCCTTCTAAGGCTTCAGCAACATGTCGGGTAGAAAGTCTTAGAGTTTGTAGTTATTTCCCAACACATAGGGAAGATAGTTCCTAGAAATTCTCTCACCTAGAGAGAATTCTCAGGGGCTTGAAACCCCGCTTCTTCAACATACACACAGTCCTGACAACTTGCTTCTTCATCTCAAACTACTCAGGTTGAATGGATACCAACAACTCCCAAATGCTTCCAAGTAAAGGTATGAATGGTGATGGCAGGGAGAGTACATATGGTTAGAGGGATAGTGAGAATGATGAGAAGAATGATTATAATGATGGGAATTACACTAATTTCCCACTTTATATTTGCATGTTACCAACTTGACACTTTTCATGTTGGGAACTACCTTGTGCCCACTTTCCCCCACTTGGGTGATATGTTCCTCATCATTAGGAACTTAGGGTAAGAAAAATCATATATCTTAGAGTTTAGGAAATATTATTATAATATTTCCTTGGCTTAGCCCCTCTTCCTAGACCCTTATCCCCCTTTCCCTTCTAGTGGAGTTATATCCCCCCATACTCTTTTTTCGGATTGGTTTGCAACAGTGGTGTATTTTTATTAATATCTGAGTGTGATTACATATTACAATGATAGGCTCACTGGTC
>JASDQU010411027.1:0-10047 GCA_032191745.1 Picea mariana | reverse complement strand
TTCTGAAGCTTTGATACTTGACAGATTCTGATTATACAAGGCTTGAAACTTCTCCATTTCTTTCCTTGTTTTCACTACTTCTTGTTCTAATGCTTCACATCTTGCCTTCTTTTCTGATAGTTGCTGTTTCAAAATCTCTTCGATTTTCTTTGACTCTTCCAATTCTACTTTTAGTAGGATGAGGTCTTCATCAGGTTCTTTATTGTCTTTCTCAAACTATATCAACAATTGTGTTTGCTTTTTGTTCTTGATTCTTAGTCTGTCAATCTCTTCCAGTGCACTGATCACTTCTCCTTCCATGTCAACCACAACTTCTTCTTCATCACTCCCTGTGATTTTATTATCATAATCCTATTTGGCCATAAGTATGAAGTCATTTAGTTTATCTTCAATAGAGGAGTCATTTTCTTCATCATCTGAAGGATCATCATCATTGTTTATGCACAGACTTTTCTTCTTAAAGTTTTTCTCTTTAAGAAATTTCTGTGTTTGTACTTCTCCTCATCAACACATGTCTGATCCTTTCCTTTTTGGGGACATTTATTTGCAAAATGACCTATCCTACCACAGTTGAAACATTTGAAAGGCAGTTTACCTTTGTATTTGCCTGATCCCTTCTTCAGTCTCTTCACAAATTTTGCTTCAATTTCATTGGGCTCAGAATCCTCATTCTTGTCTGCTTTAAATGATGCTTCTCTGAAGGTAGGTTTATCTTCAACTATTCTCATTTCATATGCAATCAATGTTCCTAGTAGTTGATCAAACCCCAGGGTTTTTGTATCATTAAGTTCTTCTATAGTAGAGACCTTCGGGTTGAACCTATCTAGGAGAGATCTCAAGATTTTCTGAACTAAAGAAGGTTCATCAATTGTTTCACCAAGTGCCTTCATTGCATTTACCATTTCTTCTACTCTTAGAAAGTATTTTCCAATAGTTTCATCTTCCTTCATCTTCAGCTGTTCAAACTGTATTCTATAGGTTTGAAGCTTTGGATCCTTTACTTTCTCATTACCCTCATAGTTTCTAATGAGTTTGTCCCACATTTCTTTGGTATTTCCTAGGTGCATAACTTTTACGAATTCTGCTTCTGCAAGCCCACTCAAGATAGCATTCATAGCCTTAGCATTGAAGCTAAATTCTAGTTTGTTATCCTTGTTAGCTAGGACAACTGGCTTTACATAACCAGTATCTACCATATCCCAGACATCTGCACCTAACGACATTATGTAGGTTCTCATTCTAACTTTCCATAAGGCAAAGTTTGTTCCATTGAACAGAGGGGCCTTATTGGTTGAATTTCCTTCATGGCTTGACATGTTTAAGCTCTAGGATCTACCCTTAGATAAAAGGGGTTGGCTCTGATACCAATTGTTGAACAACTGAGAGGGGGCAGGGGTGAATCAGTTGTTACCATGCTTAAACAATTATGCTTCTTTTAAAATATTTACAAGGAACTCAATGATGATCACAATAATGCAGGGAAATGAACAATGACACATTCAACATTAGTCACATATATGAGAAACACAGAGACATATATTTCCCAAGGAAACCCATACAGGGTAAAAACCTCTTCTTCTTTATATGATAAGTATTATTTACATTTTTTACATTATCATACATATGAGCACTAACTCATTGTGAGGCTACAACCTTTGTTTTGCAAGCTGCAACTTGTTGAGAGCCCCAACTCTCTGTTTTTTTCTAGTACCCACTAGAAGGAAGCACCAACTCCCTGGTTTCTCTAAAACCAACTGGAAGGAAGCACCAACTCCTTGTGTTCAAGCACCCACTTGAAACTCTGAGGACACCATTCCTCCCTAGCACCTCCCAATCACCCTGTTTTATAAATCTGTGATATAATGTTCAACAATGGATTACCAGACTCATCACTGTTCTGCTGCATTTCGTTGCTCTGTCTACCTCACTGCCTTCCTGCACACATCCTCTTCTGTTCAATTCAGCTACTGCACTTTCCTCCTTCTTCACACATGAATCACCTTCAACAACAACAAACACAACAACCCCAGTAGTAACACCAACCCCATCTCTTCTCTCTACTGTGTATTTATAGCTTTTGTGCACATTGTACATGCAATGCACGTAATACCTCTACATACTCATACCGCGCTGATATCCTCCACAACTCGAGTGCTTTGTCTGATCATCATCCTGACTCTTCAGCTTCTCTGACCATTTTTCCACTCGTTCAACATTACTGTATGTTATGCAGAGATTCCTCAGCCTCTCTGGCAGTTGAGACTCTTCGTCTTCTCTGTGAAAGTTGAGCTCACCTTCTTTGTTCCAGTTACAAGCTTCAATTCTTATCCAACTGTCAATCACCTCCATGAGCATCTTCATCCCTCTTGAAGTTTCCCAGAGACTCTTCATTTCCTCTGTCAATCACCTCGAAGTGTCTTCGATTCCTCTGGCAGAAACCATCAGTGGTTTCTGACAGTTACACTGTGACGTGCAACAGTAGCCCTCTGAATATGCTTAGATTCACCTGCATCATTGGATTAACTCTAAAGGGTTCTTGTGTTATTTACTCGTTTCACACTTTCGTAGTTTGGAGATTCTGCGATGAGACTTCTTGAGTCTCCATGTCGCGAGTTTCGAAACTCTGAAACTAAGTTTTTCTGCACTGGATCCTTCCTTTATATGACCATGGCTATGAACAAGTGCTTATGTATAAAGCACTTTCGCGATTTTGCATTTCGCGAATATGGAGATGAGGCATCTCGACTCTCCAAGTCGCGATCCCCGAAACGCCGAAAAGGAGCTCATCGGAGCTGACTCCTTCCCTTCTCATGACCACCAACGATGACCATAGGCTATGCCAAAAAGGCACTTCGTGAGTTTATAAACTTCATCTAATCGACGATTGAAATCTCCATAGATCCGACGGTCTAGATCTTATCATGATCTCCCATCTGGTGATTTTGGAGGTTATGTTTCTTGCCTCTCCAAGTCACGATAGGTGAAGCTCCAAGATGGAGATGGATCACTAGTTCAGATCACACCTTGATCTGACGGCTGCGATTAAATCGTGATTTCTCATCTCACGAGTTCGGTGGTTATGTTTCTTGCCTCTCCAAGTCGCAAAAGGTGAAGCTCTGAGATGGATCTCAGATCAACGGTCCAGAACAAACCTCGATCTGATGATTGTGAATAAATCATGATTTCACATATCACGATTTCGGCGGTTATGTATCTCTCCTCTCCAAATCGCGATAGGCAAAGCTCCGAGATGGAGCTCTGATCAATGGTCCAGAACAAACCTCGATCTGACAGCTGTGAATAAATCTTGATTTCACATATCATGATTTCAGTGGTTACGTGTCTTGCCTCTCCAAATCACGATAGGAAAATATCCAAGATGGAGCTCAGATCAACGGTCTAGAACAAATCTTGATCTGATGACTGTGAATAAATCACTATTTCGCATATCGCGATTTCGGCGGTTATGTATCTTTCCTCTCCAACTCGTGATAGGTGAAGCCCTGAGATAGTGTGGGATCAACATTCCTGATCAACACTTGATCTGATGGTCATCGAGAATTGTAAATGAGATCCAATGACCAAAAATGCTGGTTCTCCTCCCGAGCTTACTTTGTTCTGCTTACTGTGATCTTGCCATCGATGATCTGCCAACAATCCTCTGCACTATATCTTCTGAGCTTATTCGAATCTTCTCTACAGCGTCTTCTCATAATTCCAATCCATTACATACTTTCTATACTCATGCCATCTTCATTGCTGTACTTTCCATCAATGACAAGCATTCACTGTCTGTTAAATATTTGCCAACAAGCTCTTCTTGGTTGAGGATGAAAAAACTGCCGAGGCAAATGATTTATAACGCAAAGCGAGAACTGAATATAGGCTCAATACTGCAAGAAAGGGAATACGATGCAATAACAACTTAACGCCAAAAAATGTCCCTTTTTATGTCATTTAGTCTACTTGGTGTGAAAAAGGGATAAACTTGTGGCAAATAGATGTCCTTTCAAATCCAATTTACGAGCGTGAAAGAGACAATTTCACTCGAAAATATTTTCTCTTTTTGAAAATGAGTCAAAAAAGATCTTAAATAAGACTCATGACCTTTCAAGTCCAACTTAACGAGTGTGAAAGGGAAAAATCACCTGACAATGTTTTCAATTTTTGAACAAGTTAAAAAAGAGATAAACTCAAACTCGTGGATGTTGTTCTAAGCAACATGTAATGGGGGAGTCCAAGGTTCCTATGCATGACTTCTGTGAAAGGTCAACAACTGATGAAGAGATGACACAAGATTGGGAAAACCCAAATCTTTCCAATTCGAGGGGGATAAAATACTTCCATAGGTTACCTTATCTACAATATATCGAAGAATGCCCCTTATATGGAATGGTGTAGAAGAAGGAAGTAGAGGCTCTATAAGATCATTCCAATCAAAGGAAACCACCCTAGGACTTGGAGGGAGCATACTCAAAGATATTGGAATGCTTCCTAGTGAAGAAGGTACATAACTCGAAATGCTAAGGACATGATCGAAGGATGCATCACCCTTCAAAAGAAGAGTGATATTGACCGAAGATTGCATAGAATATGTCACTTCCTTAGGCTTGTCACTCTCTAAGAGAAGAGTGGGATCAGAGAAAGATTGCATCAGAATGACCACTTATTCAACCATTGGTTGAATAGGATGTGAGACAACAAGGTCAAGAGATGCATCACCCCCAAAAATAAGAGTGGTTTCGGTTGAATATTGCATGGACACAACCATTGGTTGAACAAGATGTGAGATGGCAAGGTCAAGGGATGCATAAGCCCCTAAAGGAAGAGGGGTGTCAACCGAAGATTGCATCGACATGAATGATGTATCAACCAAAGAAGTTTTGGAATAAAAACATGACTCAGAACCCGAAGGGCCCCCAGGAAAGGACCACACTTCTTGTACTACAACAATAGCAGTGCACAAACGAGTAAGGTGATCTCTTTTGCAAAGCCTACAAAGGAACTTGGGCTTACGTCTTACATGTCTAGGATTCTCAATCATATGAATGCCCCCAACATGACTTATAGTGGCTGGTGACATGCTCGTAGCATGACTCGCAGAGGTTAGTATCAAATCCCCAACATGACTGGTAGAGATTGGTGATGAATCCCCAACATTACTATCAGAGGTTGGTGATGTATGTGTAGTGTGACTAGCGATGACTATAATTGTTCCCCTAGCATGACTTGCAACAACTAGTTGTTGGTATTCAAAATGAATAGTAGAGGTTGTTGACCCATCTCCAACATGATTAATAGAGGTTGGTGATATAATTCCAGTATGTGGCTAACCCTCACAAGACGCAGTCGAGGAAGCTGGGGTCCAAGGATCGCTAAAATAAGAAGTGAGAAAAGGAATGGACCTCCCTGTCGAAATGAGCCTACTGGACATGGCGTAAACATGGTGAGTTGGTGCCATGAAGTTGAAAGTACCCATAAGGGAAGAAAACATTCCGACATTGATATTATCAGTTGCCAGCTGAGAATTTTCGATCACGGGGATCGACGGTACAATGAATGCATTAGGACTAGAGTACGTAAAGGGTAAATGGTCGATCGTCACGATATTCCCTTCATGAGGAAAACAAAGAGTACAAAATATGGACGATACAAATATGACCATAGCATAGGTCCAATTTCATCCTAGTAACAAGTTATAATCAAGAGGTGCATCAACTACCTTGACCGCCAAATATACTGTCTTCCCACCTAACTGAAGCAGAAAGGCAGAAAGAATACTGTGAGGGTGGAAGGAATGACCGTCAAAAGTAGTCAACATGTTTGATGACTTGGAAAGAGTCTTCGAATTGAGAGCTTTCCAAAAGATCAATGACATCACACAAGTGGCAGTGCCTTCATCAACAACTGCACGTTTGATGGTATACTTTGAGTACTCCACATGGATTTGGAATGCCACATGGTAAGGCAAGCAATGATTCACATCTGTGACATCAAACTTGATAAATTTTGAGCCATTGGGTTATAGAGCTCCTAAAGCAGATAGTAAGGCATTCCTATGTGAAGGAAACATCTGGAGTACCTCCAAAGCTAACATCGCACAAGGGGTTTGACCTAGGTCCTCAACAATAGAGTAGTTTTGGGCGGCTCTAGCATTTGTATTGTGAGTAGAGTGCTTGAGTACTCCTTTTAGAATATGAGGTGACAGCTTTGGTTTTTTAATTTGTAAAGTCATCTCCATACAAGGAGGAGGAGATTATAGACTAGGAATAGCTTATGAAGAGCTATAATCTCGAGATCGAGTGGCTACATTAACTTTCACATTGACCATATTGATACACAAACTATCGCTGTCTTGCAATGATAGGTTTTGACTCCCACCAGCCACACTTCCACCATTTGAGGAACTCAAGGCCATGTGATAGTTATGTGGGAATGGATTCGTTAGCACGACAGGCGGTAGAGATAATATCCTCGTAGCTTCCACAAGTTTGGGGCATAAATAGGTAAGGTGATCGTTTGTATAAATATTACAGGGAAATTTCACCTTACGTATTTCTCATTTTCCCTCTCCAGCATTATTATTTGTCTTCTCATTATTACCATTGTCCTTGGATTTATTATTATTTTTCCCACCCTTACAATTATTACGTTTTTTATTCTTATTCCCGCTAGGTTGCTGGATACCATTTGGGTTGGACAACAATTGCATGGAGTGTACATATTCCGACTGAGTGGAGTTGGAAGACACAAATGAAGCTAGCCCTCCTACATATTGGTTTAGAGACAACTCTTTCAAATGGATTGTCACCGAGTCTGTAGATTTTATATTGGTGGTACCTACTATGCCATCCACATGAGGTTTCAGATTTTTTATAGGGTCATATGTTGACCGCGGTGGGTCTAGAATAATGTGGTATAACATCCCAGATTGAGCATATATTAGATCTAGCTGTTGGGCTTTAAAAATCGATTCTTCCTCAGTGGTAACCCAGGTAGTAGCAACATCCTTTGAGATAGGAGGGTGAAAATACTTAAGGAACCATTCTAAAAGAAATTCTAGGGGTATGGGGGTCTTAATAAACCTATTTCATCTACACCACTCCTAGATATGATCCGAGATATGAGTGGTTGTGTCCTGGCATAAATTCGACAGAAGTTCTAGGCCAACATCGTAACAAACCGAAAATTGGAAGTGGTTAAGGAAGACCAATACCATCTGACTAAAGGTCCCATATGCCCCCCTCGATAGCTCAATATACCATTTCACAAAGACCCCAATGAGGGTGCATTGAAATAATCTTAATAAAATAGAATCATCATTAAGGGAATTCAAGGAGCACCAAAGGTGAAAGGTAGTGATGTGATCACCATGATCCTCACCATTCTTACCCTTGAAATTTTGGATGTCCAAAGGAAGCTTGGTGGGGATGGGAGGCCATGTAGGATCATGAATCACAGGGTCATTCATTAACTTAAACAAGTCTGGTAGATTAAGCATGGACAAAAAAGGGAGACGGAGTTGCGACATCTGGCCCCAAGCTCCCGGGAAAGATTGTGATTGAGGAACTGCAACTCATCTAGGGTTCTAGTAAGCACCATGGCCCTGTCTGGGATTTTAAGGCCCTCCTAAGGGCTGATTCATAAAATTTTGGTTGGGCATCATTCTAGAAGGAATGTTTTTTTGGAGGTTATAAAAATTTCCCCCAGCCAGATTGGATCCGGGTTGGGGGTTTCCCAAAGTGTGAAACTGACCTCCTCTGGGTGTGAATCCGAAGGATAGAGGTGGATTCGTCATTCCAAACATGTTGGTCATAATTGACACCAAGGAGGTAGGGTTATAGGGAAGAAATTGAGAAGAATCTTGTCTGCCATGTTGGTTTTTCCACCCAGAAGCAATATGATTAGACCCGAGGTTAAAAGCAGGAATACCTCCCATATTAGGAGTCATTTAAGGGATTTGAGAATCGCAAAATGAAAATGGAGTATAAGGAGGTGTAGTGCCCCCAAGATTAATGCTAGCATTAGGGCCAACAGCTGGGATGGCGCTCGAAAACTGTGAAGTAAAGCTCGACATACCATAGGAAAAAGGACTAGAGGCCATAGGGATGGACTGAACATTATAGCCTAGGGAGTGACCAAGAGACCCAAAAGGGTTAGAGGCAAGATATTGAGCATTAACTATAGGTCGAGACATAGTAATTATAGTTTCCTCTGACACTACAACCACTATGGTTGCATGAGTCAAAGGGTTACCATTAACTATAGTGGGTGAGGGAGTTGAAGGGCTCCCGGTTTTATGAAGAATAGGTTAAGTACTCATCCTTGTAGAATCACAAGTCTTAATAGTGGAGGTGTGTGTACCATGCCTAATAACTCTACACCTTTTAGAAGGAAAATACTCGAAATTCGGTGGTAACTATAACAAGCGACGGGACCAGCGGGGATGTTGGTCTGACTCCACGATGACTTAAGAATCTAAAGACAAAAAAATCCTAAGGCCAACTAGTAGTCAAAGAGAACACCAAAATTCAAACGACCAATATGCACACAAATGGGGTAAAGTGGCTGAAAGTGGCCTCCCTCCCTAAAGAAGGTATGTCTTTCCCAATAGGGGCCTAAGACTCCCTGCTAAAGATCGGAGGTAACATAATTAGTAATAATGGCCCTCGTGGGCTTAACAACCAGTCAGTCAGATCCCCCCGGAGAGGTAATCCTCCATAAAGGTTGTGTGTTGTCTGACCCTTATCTGACCCAGGGTACCTATAGAATAACCTCTACAAGTAACCTAGGTGGCACCTAAGTAGAGAAAATAATAAACCAATGTATAACCGATGCAAAGGCAAGCAGTCATAAGTCAGGTCCACCATATGGGCAGGGTAGCAAATCCCAAAACCTTGAAAGTACAGCCTCTCATGGAGGTAAAGGCACTAGAAATATCCCTAGATATGAATATATCCCCAGAAATATCTTTGACGCTAAGAAGGTATGGGGGGGATATCCATTCAAGCAACCTTGCAAGACCTTGTGATTAACTCCGGTGTGAGCGGAGCCTCCTGATATTACCAATTATACAATGGATTTCTCCACTCCCTTTCTCAGACACATATGTTGATTTAATTGCCTTGGAGAATTTTACTCACAAAATCCTATTCCAAGGCACTAAATCCTAAGCTAGTTTGTGCACCCTAGAAAATAAAATCGTGGCTAATCAATTTTAAATTATAGCGTTAATTTTAGTGGCCGTGATTACTCAAAAAGGTATGGTAGTGAAACACATGATGTTATGAATCTGCAAGAAAAGTGAATATGAAAATAATGCAAAGTCCTAACTTTAACTTTCAATGAATGATATGCTTCTAAAGGAAAATTCAATTTTCAATTTCAACTCTGCAATTATGAAGTAAAAATTCAATCTTTTATTACATGCACTAAGCTAATGACACTGACTCAAAAGACCAAAATGCCAAGCAATGCAAAATGCCTAATATTTTTTTATTTTCAATATAATAAAAATGAAAATTCATCGACTGAAAAGAAACTTGATATATAAACTCTACTGTGTATAGAAAGAGATAACTCAAGCATGATACCAAGAAACAAGACACCCAACCCAATGTACAAGGACAATCAAAATGAAAAGGTGATGAGAAAGACTCCACCCAAGAATTCAACCAAATACAGGTTTCCTATCATCTCACAAGCACTTAAAAGGCACTACAAAGACCTAAGAAGGCTTAACAAACATCAAATCCCACCCAACAACCACCAGATCAAGAAAAAAAGAAAGGAAAACTGATGTACGCGGCTGTCTGAGGAAATAGAGTATGTACACAACTTTCAGAGGGACAACCTACGTATATACGCGTCTGTCAAGCCAAAATGTGTGTATATGTTGTTGATACTGAGAGGGGGGTGAATCAATATCAAGTAAAATTTAAAAAACTTTTTCAACTTATACTTAAACCATTCAATTATATCCAATGATCAATGAGCAATAGTATAAGAGTTACACCAATACACCACAATACACCATGCACAATATAT